>OZ012737.1:300612473-300837473 GCA_963859935.3 Lathyrus sativus | reverse complement strand
CGCATCATGCTTTCCAATTCCCAGGTCACACTGCCTCCTGCAGCACCTCCGCAAACCACTTTCACCAAAGATATCTCCTTCCCTCGAAGTTGCTTCATCTTACGATCTTCGATCCTCAATGGCATAGCCTCAACGGTAAGATTCTCCCGGACTTGCACTTCATCTCTCTGAATCACATGAGATGGGTCAGTGATATACTTTCAAAGTTGCGACACATGAAACACGTCATGCAAGTTCGAAAGCTCAGGCGACAACGCCACCCTATAAGCCACAACACCAATTCTCTGAAGAATCTGATACGGCCCAATAAACTTCGGGTCCAGCTTCTTGGATTTCAACGCACGACCCACACCGGTCACTGGGTTAACTCTCAGGAACACGTGATCACCTTCACTGAATTCCAGCTCTTTTCTCCGATTATCATGATAACTCTTCTGCCTACTCTGAGACGCTTTCATTTTCTCACGAATCATCTGAATTGTCTCAGTAGTCTGCTGCACAATTTCTGGTCCCAATACTACATTCTCACCCGTCTCATACCAACACAGAGGAGTTTTGCACCTTCTACCATATAAAGCCTCAAAAGGTGCCATCCTGATACTAGAATGGTAACTGTTGTTGTACGTGAACTCGATCAATGGTAAATGAGTATCCCACGCACCACTTTTCTCCAACACACAAGCCCTCAGCAAATCGTCCAACGTCTGAATAGTCCTCTATGACTGACCATCAGTTTGTGGATGATAAGCTGAACTCAGCTTCAACTTAGTACCCAAAGCTTCCTGCAAACTCTTCCAAAATTCTAAAGTGAACCTCGAATCCCTATCCGACACAATACTCGCCGGCACACCATGCAGCTTCACAATCACCCGAATATAAATCTCTGCCAGCTTCTCCAATGGAAAACTGATATTAATCAGCACGAAATGTGCAGACTTCGTAAGTCGATCCACAATTACCCAAATAGCATCAAATCCTCTTGCTGTGTTCGGCAACCTTGTAACAAAATCCATGGTTATACAATCCCATTTCCAAACCGGAATTTCCAACGGTTGCATAAATCCAGAGGGTCTCTGATGTTCCACCTTCGATTTCTGACACGTCAAACAGGCGTAAATAAACTGAGTTATATCCCTTTTCATACCTGACCACCAAAATATCTTCCTTAAATCGTGGTACATCTTAGTAGCTCCCGGATGAATACTCAAACTACTACGATGTCCTTCACTCAGAATTGACTTCTTCAGCTCGTTATTATCTGGCATACAAATCCTGCCTCGGAATCTCAGCACACCTGCACTATCCAACTTAAAATCACTATCGGAGTCACTTCCCATTCCAGGCATCAAATCCACTACCTTCACATCTAGCTTTTGGCCTTCTCTAATCATATCCAAGAAGTCGTTGTTCACCTGCAACTTGCCCAACATCATGCAATCTGTCGTAGTCTCACAAACCATGCTCAAATCTCTGAACTGCTCAATAAGTTCCATTTCTTTCACCATCATAGCCGACACATGAATCGCTTTTCTGCTCAAAGCATATGCTACCACATTTGCCTTTCCTAGATGATAACTTAAGTTGAAATCAAAACCTTCAAGAATTCCAACCATCTTCTCTGTCTCATATTTAGCTCTTTCTGATCAAACAGATACTTCAGACTTTTATGGTCGCTGAACACCTCAAATCTTGAACCATACAAATAGTGCCTCCAGATCTTTAACACAAAAACTACCGCGGCCAATTCAAGATCGTGAGTAGGGTAATTCCGTTCATGCACCCTCAGTTGTCGCGAAGCATACGCCACCACCTTACCATTCTGCATAAGAACCCCGCCTAATCCCATCTTAGACGCATCACAGTACACCACAAACGGTTCGCTCGGAGTCGGCAACAGTAACACCGGTGCCGTAGTCAATCTATTTTTCAATTCTATAAAGCTTTCTTCACAAGCGGCATCCCACACAAAAAATTGGTTCTTTCTCGTCAACTGAGTCAACGGCAATGCCAAAGTAGAAAAACCTTCGATAAACCTTCGATAGTACCCTGCCAAACCCAAAAAGCTTCTAACTTCCGTCGCTGTCTTTGGCGGTTCCCATTGCAACATCGCACTCACCTTTGATGGATCTACCGATATACCATCACCAGATATGACATGCACAAAGAAACTCACCGCCTTCAACCAGAACTCACACTTTGATAGATTCGCAAACAGCTTATTATCCTTCAGCACCTGCAAAGCAATTCTCAAATGTCTTGCATGCTCTTCCTCAGACTTAGAATAAATCAGTATATCGTCAATGAACACAACAATAAACTGATCCAAATAAGAATGGAAGATTTGGTTCATATACTCCATGAACACTCCCGGTGCATTAGACACTCCAAAAGTCATTACCGCATATTCGTAATGTCCATACCGAGTTCTAAATGCGGTCTTCTAAATATCACCTTCTTTCACTCTGATCTGATGGTAACCCGACCTCAAGTCAATCTTACTGAACACCCGAGCTCCCACCAACTGATCCATCAAATCATCAATCCTTGGAAGAGAATATTTATTCTTAATGGTCACTTTATTCAACTGACGGTAATCGATGCACAGACGCATACTACCATCCTTCTTCTTCACCAACAGTACTGGAGCTCCCCACAGTGACACACTCGGCCTGATAAACTTTCTATCCAACAATTCTCCAATCTGAGATTTCAATTTAGCCAATTCCACTGCCGACATCCTGTACGACGCCATAGATATAGGCCTTGTACCAGGCACAAGATCAATGCTAAACTCAACTTCTCTCTTCGGAGGTAATTCTGTAATATCATCAAGGAATACTTCCGGAAATTTCACCACCGCCAACCCCTTCAATGACGCTTTTTCCGTCGACAGCTAATGATGCAAATAAAGCAAACATTTTAGCTTCGTCCTTGAACAAGATCCTCAATTCCTTACTAGACAAGGAATCCGTCAATGCTTCTTCTTCTGGCGTAAGAAACAACAACACCTTCCGGAAACAATCGATGTAGACTCGGTTGAACTCCAACCAGTTCATACCCAGAATAACATCCAACTTACCAAGGGGAAAACAAATCAGATCCACTCTAAAATCTCTACCAAAAATAGTTAGTGGACACTTCAAACATACCAAAGAAGCAGTCACTGAACCAATAGAGGGAGTCTCAATAGTCATCTGCCGCTCAAGAGTAGTCGACACCAATCCTAACCTCTTCACACAATCAACAGAGATGAACGAGTGGGTTGCACCCGTATCAACAATAGTAGACAAGGGAACATTATTGATGAAACAAGTACCTTGGATAGAACGCTCCTCACTGGCAGCTTGAGTTCCCACCACCGCAAACACTTTACCACTGGTCTGAGACACCTGAGACGGCTTCGGCTTCTCGTAATGCGTACTGATATGACCCTTCTCACTATAATTATAACAGGTAGGCATAGCGACTCGACAATCAGCTATCACATGGCCCGACTTACCACACTTGAAACACTTATTCACCTCATGAGAACAATCATTGGCACGATGACCCGCGCCACCACACCGGTAACACTTTCCACCAGCAGACGCTCTCCCTTCTCTGGGCTTCTTATCAGCAACAACCTTAAACTTCCCCTTATCAGCAGGAACACTGTAAGGAGTACCAACAAACCTCTGCTTACCCTTACAGTCATTTGCAACCTTGTAATATGCAATCTTAGCTTGGTTATCATTATCATAAATTCTGCTCCTGCTTATCAGCTCAGGATAATCCCTGATCTTCTGACAAGCGATCCATATCTTAACTTCCGGACGCAGTCTATTCTCAAACTTCAAACACTTGGAGGTCATTGCCCCGTCAGTATTGTAATGAGGACAATACTGCACCAACTCTTCAAACTTAGCAGCATACTCAGCCACCGTCAAATTGCCCTGCTTCAGCTCTAGAAACTCTATCTCATTAGCACTTCGTATATCCTCCGGAAAATACTTTTCCAGAAAACCAGTTCGAACCGCATCCCAAGTAATCGCAGTCCCTGCAGTCTCTAATCTCTGGAGACTGTTGTCCCACCAAGCTTCTGCTTCGCCCTCCAGCATGTGGGTACCAAACCTCACCTTTTGCTCATCGCTACAACCCATTGTCCTGAAGATCTTCTCAATTGCCTTCAGCCACCTCTGAGCAGCTTCGGGATCCAAAATTCCTCCTTGAAACGTCGACGGCTTGTTACTCTGAAACTGCGCCAAATCTCTGAATTGAGCACCCGCAGCTTGGTTTTGAATAGCAACCACCTGCGCCATCGCTTGCATAGCCGCAGCCAACACAGCATCATTCCTTCCCGCCATACTGCTCAACAACAACAACGCCATGTTAGCAGATACGCATACGCTATCCTACAGACATACTCAACTACTACACTAGCCGGACGGACCGACCTGCTCTGATACCAACTTGTAACACCCCGCTCCCCAAAATCAAATAAATAATAAAATAAATAATAATTAAATCAAGCAATTATTAGAGTTACCACACAAAGCGGTATATCACAAAAGAAACTCAACAACACACTTCATTAAATAGTTTTCAACAGTAAACAACGGAAATATCATATATACATATCTACATCATATTCGGCCATCCGCCTAAAATATACACAATATTCACCAAAGGTTCCAACAAAATATGATAGGCCACGGAGTAAAACAAAATCATCAGAAAAACAATAAACTCCCAGAGCCCCGTGTTACGTATCAGAGCATCCCTACGACTCGACTCGCCACTATCCAAGCTAGCTACGCACCTGGATTATCTATACTTCCGAAGAAGGACAAACCACAACAACAACAAAAGGGGTGAGAAATCATGATCAAAAATATAACGGTAATAATGTACATGAATAAAAGGTAGCAATCATACAAACATTATTCAACATACATCAACCCGGACCTACCGTCCAACACCAACACAACACACAAGACGATGCAAAAATATGCAACTCAACACCATGTTATGCGGTACCGACTCAACAACACCGATGGACACCAGACAATCAACCCTCCACAAGGGAGCACCAGATAGATCACATACACCCACCAATGGCAATGATCTATCCCACCATTCTCCACACAGGAGTACGGGTGAATCGCATACACTCCATCCGAGCAACGATTCAACCCCCACCATTCTCCACACAGGAGTACAGATGGATCGCATACACTCCTCCTGAGCAACGATCCATCCCACCATTCTCCATACAGGAGTACGAGTGAATCACATACACTCCATCTGAGCAACGATTCAACCCCGCCAAAACATCATGATATGCACGACACTAATGCACAACAACAATCCAAGCACACAAGGTGCACGCGATCCTTCTGATCACATTTTATACATCGCACATACATATTCCACACATCACCATATTCATACATAATAACATACACCAATTTAATTACTCTAATTAAACGATTAACACGGAAATCACATTCCAACACCACACATACACTCTTAACTGTTCATCACCAATCTTATATTTAATCATGACCAACAAGGGTCCCACAACACAAGAGAACAGAATAGAACAACACAAAAACATAAACTACTGTCATGCTCGCTGGCTCACTCGCCTAGCGAAGCATCAGCGAATGCTCGCTACTCGCTCGCTCAGCGAACTCCCTAGCGAAGGCAGACAGTGGCTACTGGAAGCACTCGCTACCCAGTTCGCCTAGCGAAACATCATCGAATGTTTGCTACTCGCTCACCTAGCGAAAGTGCTGGCGAATGTATGCGACTTCACAAAAATCTCACTGTTCAGAATCAACAAAACTCTCCGAAATCATCCGATTTCACTCAAACCAGTTCCCACAGCACTAGTTCAATATTCCACGACTTAGCTACATAATCTATTTCAGATTCCACCTGCTAAAGCATCAGCTCTACCGATTAAAACATTTTCGACTTAAAATGGTAAACTATCCGAAAACCCCAAATCATCCAAACAACCATTCTACAACCACATGCAACAAACCTATCTTATCAGCAACGATTAAAATCACAATAACACATCAAACATGTTCATCAATTCCTACCATGGGATTAGGGAAATTCCCTCTACCTAGAATTCATGCAACATACCAATTTCAACCCGTTTCCCCCCCCCCCCCTTTACCTCGATAACTCGATCAAGCTGTTGAAAATCCTTGCAGAATCGATAATCTTGGCTTCCTCTCTTCCTCTTGATTCTTCTCTTCAACCTTTCTCCCACTCTAGACCGTGTTCTTCCTCTTCTCCTCTTTGATCGTGTTTCTCTTCTTCTTTCTTTCCCAAACAGCCCCTAATACCCCAAAACTCCAAATTCCTCTTATTTACTTAATAATAATAATGATACTATTAATAATAATAATAATTAATCTATAACATATATAAAGGCAATACTTGGTTTTTGGTGTAGCTTTTTTTATACCAAATTTACCCTTATTTTAAAATATATAACTTACACAATAACTTCCATTGAACTACTACTATCATCTTTCATATAACTCCCTACTAATAACTTCCCACATAACTTCCATGTAAAATTAATAATAAATAAAAATATATCATTTATATTTATATGTGTGCAATAAAATTAATATTCATATAACTCCCTTTTTTACTTCCAATTTTGTCCCTAATAAATTGAATTTTTTACACTATTTTTTTATTGTTAATAGATTAGTAAGTTATTATTCATCATCTTTAGTAACAAATAATTTATTAATCTATAACAATATATAAAGGGAAAACACAATTTTGGTGTAGCCTTTTTTACTTCCAATTTTGTCCCTAATAAATTGAATTTTTTACACTATTTTTTTATTGTTAATAGATTAGTAAGTTATTATTCATCATCTTTAGTAACAAATGATTTATTAACTAAATTAATTAATAAGAAATAATAATTAAAAAAAATAATAGTAACTTCTAAAAATAATTAACTGCTTTATAACCCACTGATTTCATTACTGAATTAACTAAATTAATTAAATAAGAAATAATAATAAAAAAAAATAGTAGTAATTCTAAAAATAATTAACTGCTTTATAACCCACTAATTCCATTACTAAATGAAATAGAAACATATAACAACTTCCATACTTAATTAAATTAATTAAATAAAAAATAATAATAAAAAGGCAAAATATCCTTCTTGGTCCCTTAACTATACCTCGGGGTTCATTTTGGTCCCTTAACTTTAAAAAGTTCCATATTGGTCCCTTAACTCTTCAAATGTTCCATATTAGTCTTTTTTGACCTACTAGCGACGGATTTAGCGACGGTTTTTTGATTTTTTTCCGTTGCTAATAGGTCAAAAAGGACTAATATGGAACGTTTGAAGAGTTAAGGGACCAATATGGAACTTTTTAAAGTTAAGGGAGCAAAATGAACCCCGAGGTATAGTTAAGGGACCAAGAAGGATATTTTGCCTAATAAAAAAGTAGTAGTAATTTTTAAAAATGATTAACTGTTTTATAACACACTAATTCCATTACTGAATGAAATAGAAGCATATAACAACTTTCGTACTCAACTAATATTACTATATTTAATTATATATTTAATTGTTTCAATTTTGAAGATTTATAATGTATTTTATTTATGACTAAATTTATCCAAAGTTTTTTCTTAATAAAACTGAATGATAATGATTATAAAGTCTGTATACTCTAAGTTTTGATAAATTACATACTTAAAATAATCACAATTATATATTATCTTTTAAATATTTAAATAATTACTGATCATTATCATCAATAATTTTTCTCATACAATTTAATGGGTTGTACGGATAAGTGAATTTTAATTGCCTAAAAAAATTCATTGGAGTTCTAAAAATACAGTTTTTGAAAATATGATTAACCAATATTTTATTTTATTTTAAAAATAATTTTTTAAAATAAATTATAAAATAATTTTAAAATTTTGAAATATTTCAGTCAAATCTAAACCATCTATTACTTTAAATCCAACGATAGAGGATAATCAGTTTTTTCATTTCTCGCTCATAATGATATATAAATACCCCTTTCATCTTCTACTTTTTCACATTCAAAATTCAAAAGAATAAACAGTTTCTCAAAATTTCTTACAAAAATGGCAGGTCGTAGAAAAGGTATTGGGGCTCGGAAAGGGAGGAGCAAAGAGGCACAGGATGATTATGCGCGACAACATTTGCGGAATTACAAAGCCAGCGATTCATAGATTGGCGAGGAAAGGATGTGTAAAGAGGATAAGTGGTTTGATCTATGAAGAAACTAGGTTATTTCTCAAGGTTTTCTTGACAAAAATCATTCATAATGTTGTTTCATATACTGATCATGCAAGAAGGAAGGTTGTGACTCCCATGGATGTTATGTATACTCTTAAGTGACAAGGAAGAACTTTATATGGTTTCGGAGTTTGAAGAAGATACTCTCTTTTATTTATTATTATGTTATTTTTTTATCGTCTAAGGTGTAATTTGTATTTCTGTTTCTGCATTTTTAAAAAAGTTTATATCTAAGTAATAATCGGTGATTATACAATGATCGTCGTCTAAGTTATGTAATTTGTATCGGTATTTTCAAAAATGTTTATTTTCAAGTATTAATTGGTGATTATGCAATGATAATGACTAAATACTACAATATATTTTTCTATTGTATGGTTTATGGACAAAATTACACTATATATGCATTATACTAAATTTGTGATGATTTTAGTTAAGTTAAATCTAACTTTTATAATCTATAACAATATATAAAGACAATAAACATTTTTTGTGTAGCTTTTTTATTTCCAATTTTGTCCCTAATAAATTGATTTTATTACATTTTTTTATTAGTTAGTTATTATTCTGCATCTTTCATAACTTCTATGCGGTTTCTAAACCAATCCATCTTCTCTCTCCATTTTATATTCTTCCCATTAGATATATTGAGAGAGAGAAAAAATGTTGGAAAAACAAATTAAAGATATGGAAGAAAGAAAACACAGATGAAAATGAAAGAGAAAGCTAATAATAGTAACTGCTATCTTTTCTGTAGTATTTCTCTAAATTAACTTTAATTTTTCTGTTATGTTCTTTTGACAACTCTTATTAAATTTTTGTTTTTAATTAGTTTGAAGACAGTGAAGTAGAAAAAAGTTGTTGTTAACATAAACATAGAGATTTTTTTATGGAGAAGAGGTTATTTTTCCAATTTTCATACTATCTTTTTTTAATTTTAATATTCTCACTAACTTTTAAAGTTTAACTATTTTGATAGATTCCTTTACCTATTTTTAATTTTATTCATTTCATTCTATTGTTTGATTAATAGATGAATATTATTGAAAATTATTTAGTATCATCGGTAATACACAATAAAGAAAGAAGTCAAATTTCTTTGTGTTCTTATTATTTTTAATGTGTAATTAAGTCTTAATGGTAAATTCATATTTTTGGTGTAGTTTCTTTGAGTATCAACAACATAATGCCGTTTTTTTTATTCACGTATCATTACTTTTGTTTTAAGTATTCTACCATTTCCTTTCTTTATCACATACTACATGCATTTTTATCTTCAATATTTTTATTGAAACACCTCCAAGATAATGCAGGAAAATGAGAATCAAATGTTAAAACATTTCTTAAAGTATTGCTTCAATAAATGAAAGAGTTTTGTTGCAACAATCTTTGGAAGCATTTCATTGACCATATACTTAATAAAAAATTATATATATATATATATATATATATATATATATATATATATATATATATATATATATATATATATATATATATATATATATATATATATATATATATATATATATATATATATATATATATATATATATATATATATATATATATATATATATATATATATATATATATATATATATATATATATATATATATATATATATATATATATATATATATATATATATATATATATATATATATATATATATATATATATATATATATATATATATATATATATGATAAATAATTTAAATTAAAACCAAAATCAAATAAAAAATATATTAATGAATTACTTCATTTGTTTTGCAGTAAAACGAGAGATATTTCTGATTTTGATTCCATGGTTGACCTTCCTATTAAGCAATAATGTAACTTAATATCTGTATTAATGTTTATGTTTAGTTGCTTAATAAATTGTGAGAAAGATTTTTGTTCTTCTTCTATCTAAATCTTCTTACGATTTTGACTAATCTATAGCAATATATAAATACAAAACTTAATGTTTCATCATATAAATAATTTATATTAAAATCAATATAAATAGTTTATAGTAAAATTAAATTTATAAAAAAATACACTGTTAATATTTTTGCGCGTTAGCGCAATAAAAAAAGCGGACAAACGGACACGGACGTGCCCGTTTGGACGCTAGTAATAATAATATTAATAATAATATTACCATTATTTATTAAATTATTATCACTAATAATTATATTATTAATATCAAGGTCCAAAGTTAGTAACCCATCTCCATACTTAAGGGCACTCACTATCGCACTCAACCACACCCCCCACAAAAGGCACACTAAAAATAAAATAACACCGAAAAAGACTAGATAATTAAAATGGGTGTTACAGATATCGTCTCGAACTTAAAGGAGTTGTGGTCCCTGCACAACATTATTTCGTGGAGTATTGTCTCGAGCTTATGAGAATAGATGTTGAGCATCCAAAAGTTGATGTAAACCATTCAGACCAAATTGCTGAAAAAGAAACAGAGGGCATCAATAACTTCAATGATGCGGCCAGATACAACCATGGATGCGCGATTACAATAGCCTTCAACCTTTCATTGTTCATCCTCCCTTGATCTTCATTCTCAATTACGTTTAGACCGAGCGGGCGTCATTGAGATCTCGACAGCATTGTACAAACAAATATTCCTTGGGTCATTCTTTTCATTTGTGATATCGGGTGCAAGATCATTACGGTAACTAAATCGAAACAAGTTTTGTTTTTGATTAACAATTACATTTCGATTATGATGTACCTGCCTGATTTCGTTTAGTATTTAATATGTTGTGCTTTTGATTGTGCGTCTGTTCCATTTACGATGCAGTTCATATTAAGTAACTGCTGAAACTATGTTCAATTATTTGGCTATAAGTTGCTGATGCAATTTTGGGGTGGATAAATAGTTATAAACAAGCTGCTACTAATGTTACATTAACACGTGATAAGTTTCCGTTTTGTATAGGGGCAATATACTGCTACTGGTATGGCATTGACATTTTATGAGTCTTGATTTTGTTTAATTTAAAATTAATGTAGTGCCACTGATTTTGGCACATTTGACTTGTTGTTCTATTAAAGCTTGTTTGATATTGTGGTTCCTGTAGAGACTTTGGTCATTAGCATGACATATTTTGGCTAATTATGAAGAACATTAATAATTATGGTATGGATTATTAGTAAAAAAAAATTAGTATTGATTGTGAGAATTGTGATGCCATAACTCTAGACTATTGTAGATAAATTCAAGTTGTATTTGTTATTAAATTCATTTTATCCATGGATTCTGTAACTCGATGCCGATATGCCACCAAACTTTCACACATCAATGAAATTTTTTTTCCGCGTTACGACCCTTTGCGTATGACATTCAACTATATTGTCATTATGCACAAACCGATTTCGAAAACATTGTTGTTAATTTTGTCTATTATTTCTTAACAAGACAATGTATAATGAAAATTTTCAATAAGCTATTCAAACCTTGAGTTTCATTTCAAACCCGATTAAATATTTTTCAATACGATTAATCAAACTTCTTCTTAATTAATCAATGAAGGTAGTGGGCTCTTGAGGTCTCTCACTCCTTGGATCCTTGAACAAACGATCTTAAGACGCACGCCTTGAGTTGTGATTGTTTCATCCTTCTTTTATAAAAAACAGTTAACCTCCACTTAAATCGATTTAATTTCTTAACCTTAAAAAAGGGGCTATCTTTTCCTAATTAAAATCATAATTCACTTAAATAATTACTTCTAAAACTATTTTCCTAATTAATAACGGAAATATTGAATTCTTGAGGTCTAGAACTTCTTGGGTTCTTACACGGTTGCTCTTGAGGCGTACACTTTGGGTTGTGATCGTTTCGTCTTTCATTTTCAAAAGCAATTAATTCAAGCTAAGATTATCAAAATGCCTAAACATCTAACCTAATTAAATCATTCCTCGAATATGACTATGTAAAAATATTTTCTTAATTAATAATGGAGATTTTATATTCTTGAGGTCTAGCACCTCTTGGGTTCTTGAAAGGTCGCTCTTGGGACGCACGCATTCGGTTGTGATTATTTCGATCTTTCATTTCTAAAACATTCAATTTGTTCAAAATACCTAATGCGTCTAATACGCTAATCTATTCAAATCTTTTTCCTAATATAAATTACGAAAGAATTGAGTTCTTGGAGTCTCGCACTCCTTGGATTCTTGAGTGGCCGCTCTTAGGGCGCACGCCTTGGGCTGTGGGTTATTTGGTCTTTTGTTTCTAAAACATATCCCCTAATTATTTGGATAAAAATGTTCATTTTCCAACAAATACGATTTTGTAATTAATTGAATGAAAAAGGTATCGTTGAAATCTAGCATTCCAATAATACCTCGATAAATTGGTTGAGAGGCTGACGTCTCGTTAATCGAATAGTTGTCATTCTCCATCAAAAATAACTAATGAACCCCATCTTCCTCGCCCCGTGCGACTAAAACCCTAAAACCGATTCAAATTTATTCTCTTTTCCAAACCAAAACATCCAACACGACAAACTCTCTTTTCTCGCCCCCGTGCGATTGAAACTTCTCAAAATACTAATTCCTCGCCCTCACGCGATCCACAGTTCACCAACTTATCTCGAAGAACATTGTTTAGTCCTTTCTTTAGCGCATACAAACTCGTGCTTCAGCTTCCCCTAGCGAGCAGACAAGCCAATGTTTAGCAGTTAGAATGCGACCTAAACTCTCATTCGCTTTATACACAAACCAGTAAACCATATAAAATTGTTTAGTCCCTTCTTTCGCGTATATGAAATAGTGCTTCAGTCTTCCCTAGCGAGCAGACAAGCCGATGTCTAGTAGTTAGAATGCGACCTAAACTATCGTTCGTTAAAATACACATACCAACTAACCTGTGTCCGAACTACAGACGCTCTGATTTCTCATTTATCAATGAGAATACGTAGGCATAGGATTGCGAGATCCTAGCGAGCATAATTCCCTCCATCTTCTATTTACCCTAAATCTTTACTCGTGGTCCCACAAACTACGATGCTCTGACTTTCCCATTGCACAAGGGATTATATAGGCACAAGAGCCCCAATCCTTGGCGAGCACCCTAGTATAAAAACCACCTATTTCCCCCTACAAACGAATCTTTAGAAGAAAACAAACAACCTAGCTAACTTTTCTCTCGAATCAGATCAAGAGGTTCTCGTTGAGTACAACGGACGTAGAGGGTTCTAATACCTCCCCTTTGCGTAAGCGACTCCTGAACCTAGAATTTGGTTGCGATGACCATGTTCTTATCTCTTTGAAGGTTTTATCTATATTTTCCTATTCCTCCATTGGAATGAATAAAGTTCGGTGGTGACTCTGTTCGAACGTTTTTTCCGCATCCATCACGAGGGTCATATTTTTCGAGGTACGACACAATGCAAGATGCAAGATCTAAGATCACAAGACCACAAGTTCAAATAGTTCTGAGGTTGGCTAAAGGAACGAGTCAAGAATGGAAGTCACTGATCAAAGAAACCCCATTGGTAGGTTCTAAGACGTGTAGGTGCCTAGATTCATGGATATCTTTCAAAGACATTATAGCCATGGCAAAGGCTCACCATAACAATAATATTCTCGAAAGGATCTCCTCTAGGTGAGGTTTTCATATCTTCCCAATGAGAAAGACTCCTCGGAGGCGCTAACTACATAACCATCGACACTCAGGTTCTAAGACAGGTTCTCAGAGTCATAGATCGAGGTGGAAAATATTATTGTCAGGAAGTAATACGTTCAAGGGATCTCATCTGATTGGGGTGTTCGTATTAACCCAAAAGAGGTTAACACTACCAACCACCATGAATAAAACGGGTTAATGGTCCTTAGGATCAACAATTCAGGCTCGAAAACATTATTACCATGGCAAAGACTCACCACAACAATAACATCTCTAAGGGAATCTACTCCAAGTGAGGTTTTCGCTTCGGCCTCACGCAGAAGATACCACGCAAGTCTCCAATACAAAACCACCATCATAATCCTAGGGTTTTACTCTGACTCGGGTATAGAGTCATCTCACAAAGTACCCATAAGCAGAGCAGCCCAACAATGTCACAAAAGGTAACACAGATAAGGAATAGGAAAGCAAATAAATAAGCGAGAAGAAAACAAATAAGTGAAGCTAATGACCTCACAATTCGAACTAAGGTAGGCTCGAATTTGTCTTGCATGGAAAAATGTAGTCCCCAGCAGAGTCGCCAACTGTCGCGCCTCAAAAAATTAAAATACGACCCTCACGCAAAAGGCACGAAATGCGTATCGACAGAGTCGCCACCGAACTTTATTTATCCTAAAAAGAGGGAAAGGAAAATACCGAGAAAACCTTTAAAGAGAGATAAGAAACCTTTTTTATCCCCACCCAAGAACAACCTTTTTTATTTTTGGTTTATGGCGAAAAACCTATGATATCGATTCATGTTAATGTGATGAATTGAATCGATATCATCTGGGACGGGAGGATTCGAACCTCCGAATAACGGGACCAAAACCCGCTGCCTTACCACTTGGCCACGCCCCATTTGTTATTCTATATAGATATTTACTTTTGTCAAGTTAGACCATATTTCTTTTTTCTTTTAGATTTCATTTTTAATATAAAAGTATAAAAAAAAAGTGGATATTAAATAATATATATAATAAATCATATCTTATATATATAAGAATATATATAATAATAAGTAAGATAATAAAAAATAAAAATGGTCATCGCAACCACATTCTGGGTTCAGGAGTCGGTTACGCAAGGGAAAGTTATTAGCACCCCTCACATCCGCCGTACTCAACAGGAACCTCTTAATTCGAATTGTGATGAACGTTAGCTAAGCTTATTTGTTTTCTTCTCAATGATAAATGAAAAATGGTAAGATGAAAGGGAACAATGCTAAGGAATGGGGCCCTTGTGCCTACGTATGCTCATTCTACGAGAATGAGGAATTAAAGCGCTCGTAGTTCGACTACGGGAAAGGTTAGAAGGTGAAAATGGAAGATGGATAGAAGGTAGCTCGGCAAGATCATCGCAATCTTGTGCCTACGTATCTTACATTCAAATGAATTAAAAAACAGAGCGTCTGTGGTTCGTGGAGACGACCACAAAAATAAGGGAGGTTAATGTTTGTTAAAGATGGTCATGATGACGATTACTCGTTGCTTAAGAAAGGCTTCGGGCCCAAGTAATCGGGAGAATGAGTCAAAGACTTTACTCTCTCTCTTTTTCATCTTGAAAAGATGATGTGTTTGAAAAGGGTTTTGAATAACAAATGGTTGGAAGATAGTTGAATATTTTCGAGTTAGAAGTGTTTTAGAGGCATCAATTGCTCACACACGAGTAAGATAACTCGCACCTAAACAGCTGAAGAGAGATCAAGGGCTCAATCCCCCTCTTTTTCACCTTGAAAAGAGTTCTGATAATTGTTAAATATTTTGAAGTTTAATTGAGAAAATCCGCTTGACGTTGGATTAAGGGTTTGATTGTATTTGTGTGTGAAGGGTTGATTGCGAGGTAAAAGGCACTCGTCATAAAAGTTGATTGAAAAATGGCTCGATGATGAATAAAGGGTTCGGTTGAAAAGGTGTGAGTCGATCCTAGTCTCTAGGGGTGCTCCTAGTAATAAAACCATGATGAAATGTGAGAGTGTGTTAGTTAGGTTGATGGTGAATGCTAAATAGCAATCGACTCTTGAAGGTGTTTAAAAATGGCTTGATGACAAATCAAGAGTTAGTTTGAAAACGGTTTAGTCGATGCTAGTCCTTAGGGGTTCTCCTAGTAAATAAACCACAATCAAACCAATACGAATGCGTACATCAAATGGGAGTGGGGTACATGTAAGTTACACAAGATTGCACAAAATAAATGGTCTCATTGTAAGGTAGCCCAAGAGGAAGCCGTGTGTGCGAGGTGTCCTAAACTAAGCCACGAACAAGAGTCATACAAAAGCTCCAAGCTAAGGTTTCTATACAGAGTCCAAGTTCCATTGCTCAAAATATTAACCACAGTCTACCAATTTAGGCTTTTAGAGTTTTGATTGTTATTAGTGTGTTTTCGAATGGTATGAACAAAGTATAAATAGTATGAATAAGACATGATGAATATGATATGAAAAATATGAATAATATGACAAGATAAATATCAACAATAATATAATCAAGATAATATCCATAGCAGTATCTGAACAATAATATAATCGAGATATATTGACAAGAAAGTAAATCAAGAATATATTGACAAAAATTAAAGTTAATGATTAATTGTTATTGAATGAATCGGGTCGACTTTAATGATAAACCATATTAACACGATCTATGACGAAAATCATACTATAGGAGGTCGCGTGAACTATAATATTTGTGCTAAAATAAGATGGATAAATGATATTGAGAATCATTCTCCAAAGAAATCGTTCCACACGAAAAGAAAAGGTGACAGTCTCGTCTAAATCTCAAACTTGTGTTAATTAATCGAAGATAACCTATCGTGATCCTGAAGTATAGGAAATGATCTCAATGATCATTCACTACAGATTTGAAATAATGAAGGTTAAACAACCCCAATAATCATCATTTACGATATTAAAGACTTCATCGATCGAAAATGAAATTGAAAAAACAAAATGAAAATAAATAATGAGATGAAACAATAAGATAGATGGATCAATATGAAATATGAATAAAATATGAAAAATAAAAAATAATGGAAAACCAAAGATCAAAAAGATTTTCTAAAAAAAATAAAATACCCAAAATAATAAAATATAAAAAAAGGAAATTTTTCTTTTCTTTTAAAACTACAAGTAACAAAGGGGGGAGGGGTAGAAGTTTGTGTGTCAGTGTGTCAATATGGAATCATCATAGGCTGAGCCCAAATCAACCATGAAAAGATGAATAATATATTAAAAAAACAAGGAAGCTTTACCCCATACCCCTACACTTGTACCCACACCCCTACATTAAAAAATATTGGACCAAAATACCCTTGTTTAAATATCTATAATTTTGAAAATTTTTCATTTTTCCTTCATTCCCAAACAAAAGACATCCGGAAGCTCTCTTTCTTTTAACAAACCGGAAGACTTCAACCAAGACATCCGGAAGTCATTTTTTAACAAATACGTACCGGAACACTACAAGTAAGTCATCCGGTTTGTAACTTTTTTTTCATCTTCACCGGAAGACTTAAAGAATGTCTTCCGGTTTGTAAATTTATTGATTTTGTCTTCCGGAACTCTTTGCTAAAGACTTCCGGTACACGCGATGAATCATTTCTTCACCGGAACTCTTAGTAAAAGACATCCGGTACATATAACAACTATTTGTCTCACCGGAACACAATCATGAAGAGTTCCGGTGTGTTTTTTTTTTTAATTTTTTTTTTAATTTTTTTTTTACGTATTTTTTTTTTTTTTACTTATTTAAGTTTTTTTTTTACTTATTTAAGTTTTTTTTCTACTTATTTAATTTTTTTCTACTTATTTAATTTTTTTTCTACTTATTTATTTATTTATTTTTTTTCTACTTATTTATTTATTTATGTTTTAATTTTTAATTATTATTTTTTTCAGTGGTGCGCACACGAGGCAGAGATGGTAGGATCCCTCATGGAGTAGGACGGGGTGAGTCATCGAGAATGGCGGAAGAAGAGCATTTTGATGCATCTGCATCTGCATCAGCATCCGCATCCGAGCCGGTTGGATATCCAGGAGGGCCGTCTGATACATCTCTATTAGTTAAATACGAACAGCATATTGCAAACCGTATATGGTTCGGTCAGGTAAGAAAACGAAAATTATTTAATATTCAATAGAATTCAAATTTTTAATTGTTTTAATTGTTTTCAGGAGAGAGGGTCGAAAAAAGAGTTAAAGGTAGCGGGGCATGGATTGAAGTTGATGCAGAGGGTTCCACTACAGCTACCCAGAGAGATGGAGGGCTGGATATCTAGGTCTGGTCTAGCTTCACTTCAGAGAACTAGTTTAACAAAGATAGACACAAACCTAGTTTCAGCATTTGTAGAGAGATGGCATCTAGAGACATCTTCATTTCACATGCCGTTTGGTGAGATGACGATTACTCTAGATGACGTTTCTTGTCTGCTTCACTTGCCCATCAGGGGAGTCTTCTGGAGTCCTCAAGATATTAGTGAAGCACTTGCTGTTGAGTGGGCTGTTTAGTGAAGCACTTGCTGTTTAGTGAAGCATCTTCATGTTTTGAAATTAAAAATGAGTAACATAAGTCATTATTCATGTTTTGAAATTATAAACGAGTAACATAAGTCATTATTCATGTTTTGAAATTAAAAACGAGTAACATAATTTATAATGTATAATGCGCTGGTAATATAGGCGTAAGTTGTTGCCAATGTTGTAGACGTCCTGCAAATCCTAGCATCCAAGATGTTGCTGCTGGAGAACGAAACTTCTTCCAATCTATTGTCACTGGTGGCAATGGAAACCCTTCTTTCATGTTTACCTAAATAAAAAAATAATCAAAATAGTAAGTAAAAATAACGAAAAAAACTTAAGATTAATCGCATTATCTAAAAACAACTAAGTACCTGAACCCAATGATTTCTGTTTACAAAACCAATGCAGTAAATTGCTACATTCGGTGAAAATGAAGTTGTCATAGGGAAGAAAGTCCAGCATTCAATTCCTAAACAGACAAGTACAACATTATAACGATTCGTTATCACGTAACCCATATCTGGTAGAGTTAACCATTTATGTGGTGGTTGAGGACCGACTTCGTCTATCATTAAAGATTCTCTCACCACTGCTAACTGATCAGTGAATAAATTGGCATACAAACTTGATCTTTCATTATGTATTATTTCCAAACCCAAGTCTCGACGAACCATTGCCCAACCATCTTCACCAAATCCATGCAATGAAGCAATGACTCTAAAACCACAATTACCATCTGATACAACATTAACTACATCATCAATATAGGATCGAATGTGATTAGGAAACTGAAGGATGAACTGCTTAGATGACTGTGATAATTTGATCTTCTTCGAAGCTTGTGATGGTTGAGATTTCTTTTGTGAAGACTGTGATAATTTAGTCTTCTTCGAAGTTTGTGATGGTTGAGATTGAGATGCTTGATCAACATATTCGTGATACGAAGGGTCTCTATAAACATCATATCCTACTGGTTTTTTGTCTTTTCTCTTGACTCCCCCTTTAGTTTTTATTTTCTCAGGTGGTGGACACATAGAAGTCATTGTTGGGAAGGCAAGTTCAAAAACCCTACTTTTTAATGCCCTTTTTCCAACAACATCCAGTGACTTAAACCTTTTCCATAACTCATCTATTGCACTACTCATATCCACCTCTGATCCATCGTCTACGTCTTCGTCCAAATTAACTTCCATACTTAGTTTTCTCCAATGAACATGTACAACCTCTATTGGTATCGGTATACCATCAATTCTATATCCTGTCAACTCACAAGCACAAGGTAATCCGTAGGTTGTTCTAAGAGTACAACGACACTTTTCCTTGTTAGTTCCAACATAATCAACTCGTTTTAACTCTTCAGCAATGCGTCTCAATGCATCTCGAGACACTGAACCACGTAAATTATTGTAAAATGGACTTACATGAGCGTGCTCAACTTCATAAAAACTCTTTTGAAAAGAAGCTCTAATATTACCCAATTGTAACTTTAAGTTATCATTCATAGCCTCCCAACATTTGACCATGTCACCAATACTGTTCCCCAACATTTGCTTTAACTTCCAATGAGCAGACTCGACCCTAAAATTAATACATATCAAATATATTATAAAAAAATTAAAAAAAAAATACAATTTAGAAATACTAAAAACAAATACATACCGATTAGTCGTGGTGTTACCAAAATGTAGCAATCGATTAATCCATGCTTCAACAAATCTTTGTCTATGTGGTGTTAACCATGTGTCCTTCACATAATCAATAAATTCATTACAATCAACGCACGCCTGCTCAAGTTGTTTCAACGTTTGATCATACTCAACCTCATCACTAGCCCATACAACCTCCGTCCATAATTCGTCAATTTTCTTTTGCATGTCACTAGCCACATATTGTTTCCGTTTTGCACCAACATTCTTGTTAATATGATATCGACATAGCATATTGATCGACCTTGGAAACACAATTTCAATGGCTTTCATCAAAGCAAGATCTCTATCTGTCAAAATCACTTGTGGACACAACTCTTTTTTCACAAACAATTGTTTAAGCTTATCTAGCACCCAACAAAAATTCTCAGTTTGCTCAGACTCAATATAGGCAAATGCGACAGCAAAAGTCAACTCGGTTGATGTCATTCCAACAATTTCAAATAGAGGTTGCCTATATTTGTTTGTCTTGTAAGTGCTGTCCATAACTAGCACAGTAGGAAAAATATTCAACAACTTAACTGAATCTGGATGAGCCCAAAAGATATCTCTAATAACTTCAGAGTCATCTCTTTTTCTACTCCAATAAACATAACCTGCTTCCTCAATAAGCTTAAACAAATGTTGTATCTCACTTCTAGAACCTCTTATATTTTTTACTATCGTACTCTTCTGTTTGTATATTTGCGTGATCCGAGTGACATTATCTGGATCTTGCTCTTGCAATGAAAGCAGTATATGTCTAGGTGGAACCTTTCTCTTTGTCAAATCAATAACATGTTGCTTCTGATCCGCTGTCAACCTACCGACAAATGCGTGACCTTCTAATCTATCAGGTAAATCATGGTTATGAACTCCACATTTTACATCAATTTTCCATCCAGATCCATCAGCCGCTGGAATTGATCTGATTCTAAATGGACATTCACATTTTTTCGTCGCACTCAGAGTTCCACTAACAATATCTCTGTGTTTTCCTCCTTTATCACATCCAAATATTAATTTGTTACTTCTTCCTCTCTTACCTGTTTTAATATCTGAACGAGTGATGATAACCGTAACTTTATTTCGGATTCCGATCTCTTTAATCCATCTTATCACCTCTTCTCGTGTATTAAATTTTTGAGTAGTTGAAAAAACATCAGACGTATCTACCCATATTTGATCTTTATCGCATATTTGTAAAGGAACTTCTGAAATTACATACATACGTAAAAAAAAATAATTTAAAAAAAAATTCAAAAAAAAAAAAAAATGCCAATACAAACCGGAACACTTATAGAAAGAGTTCCGGTAGCCAAACGATTCACAAAACGAACCGGAAGACTTGTTACAAGAGTTCCGGAAGTCAAATTTTCAAACCGGAAGACTTGTTCCAAGTGTTCCGGTAGTCAAAATTTCAAACCGGAAGACTTGTTCCAAGTGTTCCGGTGATCACACGAAAATTCCAATACCGGATGTCTTTTTTAAAGTGTTCCGGTATGAAAAAATATACATACCCATTTGCGATTCTCAGAGTGTTCCGGTTGATTGGGAGTCTAAAAAAAAATGAAAATAAAAATAATAAAATATTAAAATATATGAGGATAAAATGGGTATTTTTTTAAAAATGTAGGGGTGTGGGTACAAGTGTAGGGGTACAGGGTAAAGCTTCCAAAAAACAATGAAGGGTGGGTATTAAAGAAGACGGGCCGTAAAGCCCAATCCATACAAGCCATGGATTATTCTTCCAAAATCCACCAAACAGGCAAGGTGAGGCACGATTAAATCAAGGGAAGGTCATGGAAGCTTCTCAACCTTTTTTTATTTTAAAATAAAATGAAGAAACATCATAGTCAAAGTTGTGAAACCCACAAAACCAGATGCTCACAATAGCTCATCCTCATCACCAGGTTTCAGAATGAAGAAGAAAACATGATTTAATCGAAGCAATAAAAATATCTTGCTCAGAAGAATTTCTCCTTCATCATCGCTACCATCAACGCGTTAGGAGAAGAAAAGCAAAATGGAAACAGCGCCAACCGACAATGGTATTCAACCTTCGATTTCATCCTGTCTTTGCTTAAATTCAGGTTCTCTTTTATTCTCCTTTCTGCTTTGTTCTGGGTGTTGTAAATCACTCTTTCTTCATCCATTCGTTTCTGAACACGATTTGATTTTGTGGATTGAAATAGGTGAAGATTAGTGTTGAGTTATTGTTATTGGATAGATAGGATTATGAAGGTGGGTTGAAAGGAATTTTAGCAGAGTAAAAGTGGTTGTATGGAACTTGGAAAGTGGAGGTGAGGATGATTTAGAGGGGAAGTGAGGGTAAAATGGGAAGAGTTGAGAGGAAAGGATGAGCTGGAAGTTGGTGACATTTTGTGAGTTTGTTTTTGTGTCGCTATTGTCCGGGTTGTGTGAGGAAATTGGTGGCTAGCTAGAAAAAAAGCATGCGTAATGGTTTTGAGTGGTTTCTGTCATGTTGTATTTTGGAAAAGGTCCTTGAAAGAGGTCTTGAAGGAAACTGTTGCGAGATAGGCGCGTCTTGTGTAGCAGGCTTGGTAAAATGTTTTTTTTTGTGAGTGGCTTGGATATTGCTTTCAGTGGGATCTTGGTATACAGGGTGGATGTAATCATAGTTCAGGTTATGGCTTAGTATACATGGAATAAGGCGGTGCGTATGTGTATGTGTTGTGGCTTATGGTATAGGCTTGTTTTTGTATGCTAGCAATTGATGTATATGTTTTTTTTTCAATTCTCTTGTTGCAAACGACATGGTGAAGCCTTGGGGGTGGGCTCATGTTTTTAGTGAAATTGCTTTGCTAGTTATGATACTGGCAGGTTGCTTTTTGCATGTAATTGTTGTTTGTGATTATGGCTTGATGAAGTCACGTTTGGCATAGTGGTGCTGAAGACTCATGGTTTGTATGTGTAAGGTTGGTGCGCATTATATTTCAAGAAGGTTGTTGATGGTCTAGGTATTGCGTGATGTTGGGTTATTGTTGTGTGTAGAGCTACAAGTTGTTGCTTTTTAGTTTTGTTATGCAGATTGTGGCATAAAGCTTCTTGTGGCAATTATTGTGGTTGAGTTATTCATGATCTTTTTTTGTGTAAATTTTTTTTGTACCACTGGTGTAAAGAAATGTATTGGGATTGAACTCTTTTTGTTGCAAACTTGTTTTTTTTTTCAAGTAATGGGCTTTTGAATTTTTGAATTGGAATTGACACCTCCCATTTTTACTTGAACCATGCTTGAGAACTTGATTTAAATTTTCCATATGAGCGACACTTGAAACCAATTTTGGCCCTCTTGGAATTCTTTAATGACGGTGATGAATGAAACCTACAATTCTTGGACCTCCAATTAGAAATAAATTCCAATATTTTTTGAATTCTTACTCGAAATGAGATCTTGAATTGATTTTGAACTTGAATAAAACATAAATCAATATTGTGCTTTGAATGGAGTAAAACCTTGGATCACAAATCAATATTGAACTTGCCACTTGCATCTTGAGGAATTAAAACCTTCACCGTGGACCAAATAAATAGGAACAAGCCTTGAAGAATGGAGGATTATGTCTTAAGATATGCACTGCACTACAACAAACCCTAGTTAAAGAATGATTTTGATCTTGATGATCTTCAACCATGAAACACTTGACCTTGACACAACCTGATAATTTGATCCACACAGAGATGACCTGAAATGGAACATAAACCCCGATTGAGACCTTAGACACCACCACTTGAATCAATGCAACGTGTCCTTGATTATGAAACAGAACCTTTCTTGACTAACGAATTAAATCAAAACCAATGAACCTAAATCCACTATACATACATTGTTGACTTGATAACCTAATTCAACCTTGCAACAACTCTGAACTTGAACAATAAGCAGAAGCGACATATTTTTGGATTTTTTGAATAACAGTTAGTGGGCGGATATACAAGTGGAGGATAATTTACAGATAGTACAAATTTGGGGTATGACAAGACGTAGTGGTGAAACATGTTACACAATGGATTACGATCTTTTGGTGTATCTTTCTTCAATGTATCTTGTACTATGGAAAAACAAAGATACTTGTTCAAGTTATCTCTTCCAACAACTAGTCTTCTACAACTGCTACATAAGCTATTGAAGATTCAAACTGAAGTCTTCAACAAGGAGCAATAAAAAGGGAAAATATAGAAGGAAAGCCAAGAAGGATAGAAGTGTTCTACACTTCTATCTGGATGGAGGAATAACAAGATCATACAATAAGCAACACAATCGAGTATGCATAATTTTTGTTATATGTTGTAAATTGTAATAAGCCTTGAGATTTCTTAAACGTTGAATATCTAAGAAATCTTAAGTGCTTAAGGTCTTTGTTAAGGTGATTACCCTGTACCTCTAATTTTGTATACAGTACATCTTGTTCTCTATTATGCTAAACATGATTGTTTAGTAGTCTATATAAAGTCGCTTGCTATGTCCTTGAGCATCAAAGTCTCTTGCTAAGAAGCTTGAGCCAAGTAAGTAACCTGATATGTGCTAGATCATTGAAAGTCTTGATCAGTTGTTGGTTAAGTAGAAAGTCTTAGACTGTGAGTCTGAGTAGAAGTTTTGGGCCTGAAGGGCTTGAGCAGAAGTCTTGGGTTTGTGGAACCTGAACAAGAAAGTCTTGATTTTGTGGAAATTAAGCAAGAAAGTCTTAGGCCTGAAGGGCTTAAGCAGAAGTCTTGGATTCACAGAATCTAAGCAGGGAAGTCTTGGACCAAGGGTCTAAGCAGAAGTCTTGAGTCATAAGGGATTAAGCAAGAAAGTCTTGGGTTTGTGGAACCTAAGCAGAAGTATTGGACATGAGAGGTTTGGGCAAGAAATCTCGGGTTGAGGGTATGCGCAAAGAAAAGTCTTATGCTTAAGTGCATAAGCGATTGTAATCATGTTTTGGTTATAGTGAAAATCTCTTGTGATGCAAGGGGACTGGACTACTCTCTTTTAGAAGGAACTATTATAATTCTTTGTGTATTTTTTTAATCTTTTATTTGCTTCTGTTAACATTCCACTGCAACGTCTAATTAGGATCTAAACACCAATTTAGATTCTGAACTATGATCAGATGCAAAGTTAGGAAATGAAAAGCACAAATCAACCCCTCTTTCTTGTGTATTTTTCTCACCTTCATATCCCTTCAGAGTCTATTTCAGTATCTTGCAACATGTCAAACTTTGTAAGTCTTCTTGGAATTTTTCTGATTCTTTGTGGCCTCTGAACATGTTTAGAATTTTCTTCGGACACTTGAACAATATCAGATGCTAGAATCCCAAAAGTACCACTTTTAGAGGCATGACCATCTTCAGAGTCTGGAATATTCCCAAAGTCTGGATCTTCACCGGGTTCTGAATCACCATCGAAATATGGATCATAATCAGCTTTATCTTAAGAATTAGACTTGCTTTGAGAGTCAGACTTTCCTTAAGAATTATCTTCTGATTCTGACTCATCTTCAAAACCTTCAGATTCTAAAGTTTTATCGGAAGTTAACTCATGTGTTATCACTACACCAGAGTTGGATTGAGACTTACTCGAATCCCACACTTTTGATTCCTTCATAATAACGTCTTTGTTGAATTCAACCTTGTTAGTGACAAGACAATATAACTTATAAGCACTTGTACTGCGGTACCCTACAAGCAGCATAACTATTCTTCTGTCATCCAACTTCATTCTCTTAGCATCTGGAACATGTTTGTAACAAACAGAACCAAACACCTTAATATGGCTCACACTTTACTTATCTCCAGTCCACTTTCTTAAGAATACAATTTTCTTCAGTTTCTTGGTTGGTCACTTTTTGAGCACATATGCTACAGTGGCAACAGCTTCTTCCAACAAGGTGTGAGGAAGCTTTTTCTCCTTCTACATGCTTCTTGTCATATCAAGCAAAGTTTGGTTTCTTATTGTGTTGATAAAAATATGGAGCAATCATCTCATGCTAAATTCCATTCTCCTCACATAATGTTTTTAATTTTGTAGAGTTATACTCACATCCACCATTAGTTCTGAGAACTTTTAGCTTCATACCAATTTATTTTTCAGCCTTCACCTTGAACTTCTAAAACTCAACAAACACCTCATGCTTAAACATGATAAGTGCTACCCATGTCATTCTTGTGAACTAATCCACAAACGACACAAAATATTTGTTTCCCCTAAATGAAGGTATTTCAAATGGTCCAAAAACATCATAGTGTACTACTCCTAAAGCATGCTTTTCGCTTGGAGCTACTTTTGATGCCAATAGAAGTCTAGGTCGCTTGCCTTTCATGCATATCTCGCATGACTTCTCAAGCTTCAAAATCTTGGAAATGCCATATACCAACTTCTTAGAATTCAGATGCCATAAGCTTCTGAAATTAAGATTCCCCGATCTCTTGTGTCATAACTCACTATCACCACCAACACCTTCTACACTAAGGCATTTAATTTTAGATGTCTCCACATTCACTTTGAATGTTCGGTTGCTTTCTTGCTCAGATTGCATAATCATCTACTTATCAGAATCATACAACTTCAAGAGGTTATTCTTCATAGTAACTGAGAAACCTTTCTCAATGAGATGACCTACACTCATCAGATTTCTCTTCATGCCAGGATCATCCTTAATCAAATTTTTTTACCACTCTTCACCTTGACTTTGACATTTCCCATACCTTCAGAGTTGAGGTATTTATCATTAACACATATGATCTTTGTCCTCTTTTTAGAGTCAAAATCTACCAGACATTCTTTGTTTCCAATTAGGTGATTTGAGCAGCCAATGTCCATATACCACCAGTTTACCAAATATCCATCATCAGACTCAGAAGCCATCAATAACACAGTTTCATCATCAGAATCATCTCTGGTTATGTTTTCTTTTTTCTGATTTGATTTCCTTTTTAAACCAATAATTAGCAACGAAGTGGCCAAACTTCTTACAACAGTAGAACTGAACCTTCCTCTTGTCATCTTCCTCTTTTGAGCACTCTTCTGCCTGTCAAAAATTGAGGTTTATTACTTTTGAACACCATTAGATTTCTTCCTAGATTCTGTCCAAGACTACTTCTGATATTTCTTACCAGAAGTTGCTTTTAGAGCCTATTTCTCTACCTTCATTTCAGAGTTTCTCTCTGAAATTCTGGCAAACACACAATGGATGTTATCAGGGATGTTATGACATCCAATGTAACACAGACTACTGGACTTACTAATAAGTTGTAGATGGAAAGCAGTAAATAACATAAGTAATTGTTCAACCAATTCAGTGTCAACCACACATACATCTGGGGGCTACCAAGCTAGGGAGGAAATTCACTATTAGTAGAATTAATTCAGAGTCAAACAACCCGTTTGCACTCCTCACTTAAGACCTACCCAATGACACTTTAGCCTAGAGACCACTAGACCAGAGTTTCCCACTCACTCCCCCTCAATCACCGCAGTGATAATCAATTCACAATTACAATATGAAGACACTCTTCAAACACACCTTTATCTTTCTTCACAGCTTTGATCAAGAGACACACACTCTTGCTTAACAGCTTTGAGTGACACAATGAACACACATGTTCATACACAATAACCAAAGCAATTATACATCATACAATTGCTTGGCACAAAGGAATCCTAAGACTCCTAGACATACGTGAAGAGTAAACCTCTTCACTCACAAAATCCACATGAAGAACAACCTCTTCACTCACAAGATACACTCTCCAGTCTCTCTCCAGAAGCTCTCCACTATTTGGAGTGATCCTTCTGCTATTTATAGCAGCAGACTTGCTTTGGGCCTTGATGGAGAAACTAGGTTTACCCAAGATAAACCTCTCTTCATGAAGTTGCGCACTTATCATTAGGTTAGGAGTCTTCTATGTTATCCTTAGCAATGCCTGTTATGTCGCCTAAAATAACTATGCTTCCTGGATTGTTTCCTGAAGTATAGCCTGAGCTAATAACAGAAAAACAAACCCTGCGCGTCCTGATGTCATACGCTTGATGTCATAACATCCAGCCATGACATTCAACTTCACTTACTCTTAGCTCTCCCTGCAGAACACTCTTCATGTATGTTATAACATCAGTTGTGACATTCATACATACAACAATGTCTTGCCATAAAATGCAGCCAATCAAGAGCATCTACAAACTCCCCCTTTAGCAAATTTTTGGCTAAAAACACTCTGTTACAGTATCAGAGATTATAAGCAGCAGAAGTCTAATATATCATGCAGGAAAGCTACTAGCTACACACTATCAGTGTTGTCTACACACACTCACACTGTTAGCTCTCAGGATCAACCTGTTCACACACAATCATCTGTTAGTTAACACTACAGATGTCACAATATGTTGAGTAACATTATGGGTTACTCCCCCTTAACTGATGCACAACACATCAGTGCATACAACATGCAGCCAACCTGCAGTCACACATAAATCATCCAGGCTTTTTTGGATGTCATGACATTCAGGATGACATCCTGAATCACATCACTTCCACAACATTACACTCTATCACCTGTTAGCCTAGACTACAGATGTTACACTCTCTATGGATCATCCTGTGCTACTCCCCCTTAAAAGATGCTCAACCACATACATTCTACAAACACCCTACAGACACCCACCCTACTAGCAGCTACGTTACTACTAGGTTCCATCAAGGAACACACACATATCTAACATACATTCCTATACTCATTAGGAACTCACACAACACTAACAGCATCAGCTGTTATCACACATTCACATTAGCAAAATCTTCAACCATGCACATTTGTAGTAGCCCCTGTAACACACCTGCAACATGCTTGTAGCAGCAATTTAGCCAAGTCTTCCACCTGTGAAAGATACACTTCTCTAACCTGCTGTCACTACCTACTGTTATCTAACACTCTCTCCCCCTTTTTAGCCATAAATTAAGATCAAAATAATAACATAGTATAGATCATAATGAGTAACATTACACATGTTTGGGGTCATTACAAACAAAAACTGCTCATGGAGAGCATCATAAATTCAAGCTGTTACAAAAGTCAAAACAAAAACAATGAAATAATCAAACCAGTAGCACACCGTTCGCATCTCAGCAACCTTATCATCCTACTTCTTCAGCAGAGCTGGAACCAATGTCATGAGCATCGGTTTTGACATCCTTGTCACAATCAGTAGAATCTTCACCTGACATAGCTACACCATCAACAATATCTCTTTCTAGACTTTGAATAACTGATTCTAACTTGATCTTTCGTGCAGTTGCTGTCCTGATGGTTTCTCCCAATTCCCTACATGTTTCCTTTAATTCTGCACTTACCATTCTTTTAGAGATTTTGGCCCTCTCACTAGAAGTGAAAGCCATATTTGGCACATGTTTTCCTTCAAATAGTTTAAAGTGAAGGGACAATGCAGGTTCCCTTTTGCTGGCAACATCACTTGAATTCAGGATTCCAGGGTATTGATTGAGTATGATCTCACAAATGAGGGAAGGGAAAGCAATGGGCAGCTTAATAGCACTAGTTGTGGAGTGCTTAACAACTTGATCAAATATGTATAGACCAAAGTCAAAGTTAACTTCGATACCTATGTGTCGTACCTCGAAAAATACGATCCTCGCGATGGATGCGGAAAATACGTTCGAACAGAGTCGCCACCGAACTTTATTCATTCCAAGGCAGGAATAGGAAAATATCGATAAAACTTTTAAAGAGATAAGAACATGGTCATCGCAACCAATATTCTAGGTTCGGGAGTCGATTACATGAGGGGAAGGTATTAGCACCCCTCATGTCTGTTGTACTCAACGGGAACCTCTTGATCGATTCGAGAGTAAAGTTAGCTACGCTTGTTTGTTTTCTTCTAAGGTTTCTCCTATAGGGAAATGAGTGGTTTTTAGATAGGGTGCTCGCCAAGGATTGGGGCCCTTGTGCCTACGTATCTTCACTTGTAAGAAGTGGAAAATCAAAGCATTCGTAGTTCGTGGGACTACGGGAAAATGAGGGAATTGTGCTCGCCAAGATCATTGCAATCTTGTGCCTACGTATTCTCATTGATAAATGAGAAATCAGAGCAGTCGTAGTTCGGCTAACTACGGTAAAAGGTTTGTGTTTGGAATGAACGAGAGTTTAGGTCGCATTCTAACTGCTAAACGTTGGCTTATCTGCTCGCTAGGGGAGGCTGAAGCACTAGTTTGTTATGCGCGGAAGAAAGGTCTAAACAATGTTCTTTGGTAAGGGTTATCTAAGAGTCGAACGAGAGTTTATGTCGCATTCTAAATGCTAAACATTGGCTTGTCTGCTCGCTAGGGGAGGCTGAAGCACGAGTTCATATGCGCGGAAGAAAGGACTAAACAATGTTCTTGGCAAAAATTGTATGGGAACCTAAAGGTGGGAAAGAAGGAAAAATGGAAAAGTGCTCGCTAGGATCATCGCAATCCTATGCCTACGTATTCTCAACAGATGTGAGAAATCAGAGCAGCCGTAGTTCGGCTAACTACGGTAAAAGGTTTGTGTTTGGAATGAACGAGAGTTTAAGTCGCATTCTAACTGCTAAACGTTGGCTTGTCTGCTCGCTAGGGGAGGCTGAAGCACGAGTTCATATGCGCGGAAGAAAGGACTAAACAATATTCTTTGGTAAAAGGTATTTGGATTAGAAATCGCACGAGGGCGAGGAATTTAGTGTTTAAGAAGGATTCAATCGCACGAGAGCGAGAAAGGAATTGGAATGGTTGAATATTTTAAGGGAGAATGACGACTACTCGATAAACGAGACGTCAGTCTCACAATCAATTAATCGGGATATCATTGGAATGCTAGATCCCAACGATACATTTTTCATTCGAGATATGTTTGATGAATGGTTTTGACGCGAAAGAGTTTGAATTGAAAGAGATTTAGATTCAATCACACGTGGGTGAGAAACGAGGTTAGACGGGTTGTATATTTAGGAGGAATGACGACTATTCAATAAGCGAGACGTCAGCCTCGTAACCAATTAGTCGGGGTATCGTTGGAATGCTAGATCCCAACGACATCTTTTTCATTCCATTAATTATGAAATATGTTTGTTGGACAGTGAAAGTACTAGTCCAAGTAATTATGAGAAGTGTTTTAGGAACGAAAGTTCGAATGACGCGCTATTCGAGGCGTACGCCTCAATAGTTGTCACTCTTGAATTCAAGGAATGCGCGACTCCAAGAACTTGATACTTTCATAATTTAATTTAAGAAAATAATTTGGATTTGACGTAGGTGGGTTAAAATAGGGTAGGCCTATTGTTCGAATTAGGGTTTACCTATTTCGGATGTTTAAACAAAGTTGGGTAGTTTTAGCGATGAAAGACGAAACGACCACAACTCAAGGCGTGCACCTCAAGAGCGGTCGCTTAAGGACCCAAAGATTGCTAGACTCCAAGGATCCACCACTTTCATATAAATTCAAAAAGGGATTTTTACTTATTCTAATCTAAATTTAAAATATTTTAAACTTAATAGAAGAAAAAAAAAGAAACAATATAGATAAAATTCTAAAAAAAAGAATTTAAGTAAAGTCATATTATAAATATTAATTATCATAATTTATAAATAAAACTTAAAAAAAAAACTAATAAGATCACTAATAATATTAATATTACTAATAACTTAAACTATGTGTAATTAGCTTCTAAAAAGGGACCCAATTAGGTTTCACTAAAATTGTTAAACCAAACGATATCTAATCCTAATGGCCTTAACCAAAACCGACACGTGGCGGCCCTAAAAAAACCAACCGGGATTCCTAACACTCGCATGCCTTTCCTAGAAAGGGTCAATGTGCCTAGTTCTTACACAAGGAGAGAGAGAAACAACAAATGTTGTCCGTTGGGGTTTCCAAGATTCTCTCTTAAAAAAATCATAGATAATGAGAATAAAACAAAATCATTAACTCTCTCCCTCTCTCTCTCTCGAACTCCATAACCTTACTACCTCTCTATCTGCTTAACCTTCTGCATTCACTCTCTACACATTCTCTTCAAACTCAAACTAAAATCTCTCCTTTCTACCCATTTTCTTCATCAAGTTCCATCAATCCCTTGAGATTCTTCCGTCTTCAGAACATAATCGGTGAAAACCGGACCACCCTGTTCTCTCGTCCTTCCCCAATTCGAACCCTAATTTCATAACACTACCTCCTAAATCCCTAAAGATGCTAGCAAGTTGTGAATCAGTTACTCTAACGGCCTTAGATCAACAATCAATTTCATGAATGTCTATACAATATGCAACAAAAAATGGCGGAGTAACAACGAGGCATCGAAAAGGCGTAAAGACGTTGGTGAGCAAAAATAAGCTAAAGGTGATGAATATTTTACCAACATGGGCGCTTCAGTGATACCGGTGAGTGCTTTCCTAGCTTTGCTTTGAGTCCTCTTATTTCACAGTGGTTTTGATTCTTTATCTGCTTCTGTGTCTTGATGAGAGTGCGCGAGTGTGTGGTCGAGCTCACCTCGCTCAGTGTTCTGATGTGAGCTCTGAGGAGGTTTGAATGATGAGCTTTTAGGAGTGGTTAGAGGTTGATTTTGGAAGAGTTTCCTTAGGGTTTTTCCTCCTCTATTGCTTTGTCTATGGTTTGTTGGGAATGTTGTATTTTGAGAGTGCGTAAACGCGGTTAAGCTCACCTTACACAGAGCTCTGGGAAGATTTGGAAACAAAGAGCTTTAGGATGGGTTGAGGGTAGATTTTTCAGCAGAGTAACCTTAGGGTTTTTTTTCTTCTCTGTTGCCGCCCCCCTCTTGGGATGAACAGTATGTGTTTATATAGGGGTGAAATTAGGGTTTTTCTTCCAGCAAAATGTAAGTGTTGGGTGGAAATTGGGGTTTCTTTCGGACTCTTTTTTTGTAATTTTTGTCTGTTAGCAACTTCTGGAAATGTTTGCTTTTACCCTGAATTTTTTTACAGTGTGAAAATTAGGATTTTACTGTGGTTAAATGGTAACTTTTGCTGATATGTTTTTGAATCACTTGCTTTTGAATACGACTTATTTGAAACTTATGAATTTGGACATGAATCTTTGGTCTCATTGTTTTTGCTTCTTGCTTTAGTCAATGTTTTAAATTTAACAGGCTTCTGCTGAAAATTCTTGGCTTATGCGATTACGCTGTCTAACTTCTTCTATTCTTATGCAGCAACACATGAGGCAAATATAGTTTTCTATGCGTAAAAGCGATTATTGGATCATTCATGCTTCCTTATTTAGCATTTGTTCTCATAACTCAATCAATTTAAACTTTTGCAGGTTTTGGTCATAGGATGGAAGAACAGGAAGTTTGAAGGTGGTGTGCCTTGTCGGTAGGCTTGTTATACAGTACTCTGATGTGTGAATTGCCTCACATCCCTTTACTTCGTATGTGCTTGGCGCAGCATCTTGAAGCATGCAGATTATGGTTCACGACATAGGTGGAAAAGACTAGTCTAAAGGTTTTTGTTACAAGGTTCATGGCTTATCTTGATAGTCTGGAGACAGCCTGTATGAGTAAGATCCGTTCCCGTTCCATCCTCCTCTTCCGACGTGCTGCACTACAACAACCCTCATACGACTAACAACTAGCCCTGCATTGCTCAAAGAGGTAACCATGACAAATTGATTTGTATAATAAATTCTTGTCATGAGTCTTCAAATGTTCTGCAATGGCATACTCTTATCTCTCTTTTTGAATTTGTCTTAACTGATATGACAACATTTGAATCAAGATTTATGTTGGCTCTCCCGATAGTTTCTTTAGAATCTCCATTGGTTATCCATTATCGCGTCATTGCCGTTAAAGCTTCACAAAGATCTCGGAAGCAGTTCTTTTCATTCTGAGTCACGGGTAACAAGCTAACCTCTCGCAGTGGACAACTTCATTTGTTTAGTACCATATTTGTAACCTTAGTGATCATTTAAACGAATAACCGTGACCTTGACTTATGTTCACCCATTTTGCAGATGCACTAATGACTTTATTTGGTATCAAAACCTCCATTTTGAACTCCTGTCGGACTGAGATTTGGAGCACCCAAAGACACCTGAAAAGACGAGGGCAGTATCTTCTCTTCTGTTCATGGAAAGCCTGCAACGAACAGAATACGTATGCAGTTCCCCAGTTGCGAGCTAGCTATCGCCGACATAAGTTGCTTAGTTCAGAATTCATTTGAGCTCGCGAGTCTCTTGTATATGTAGTTTTTTTACCCATTATTTATGAGGCTTAGGCGGATGTTTTGTAAGCATTTAAGTTGTAGATTTTGAACCATGAGAGGATACGTGAAACTTCTTCCCTGTAAACTTCAGTAACCAACTTTCACTTTAGCTAAACGTTGGCTAGTTTGTAGCACTTTGGCCTGTGTGCATGATTTATTATTGTTTTGGTATCTTGATGTCCTAATAACCCTACTCCCAATGGGCCTTAATATTTTAACCTTAATTTTAATATCTGTATATTTTCCTTAATTAACATCAGACTTTTGCATTTGGAATCCTAATGTGCTCCTTTGAATTTGTGACTTAAATTATTCCTTATGGCTTGAGCACAAATGGACGAACTCTTAAAAAGAATGAAACATGTTGCATATATGATGATGATTATGAATACCCCTACGTATGGCTTGGAGAGATGTTTACTCAAATTCAACAAAAACTGGGCATATCTTGAAAGCTTGTAGTATTATTGGTTTCTTGGCCATATTGAAATCCAATTGTATTTTGACACCCGTCTTGTGGCAAACTCACACTTATTTGTAACATTAAATCCACATTGACTAGTAATAATGTTGAAATTACTAATCTAATGCCACCTCCAATTGATGATTTTCTTGTCTAATTGCATCTAAATTCCAATTCAATTATGATGTGAAATTTGTAAGTTAAATCTAAGTTTGTCACAAACTGATTTTCTAATTCAATTATGTTTTGAAATTGGCAAGCTAAATCTAAGTTTGTCACAAACTGATTTAGAATCCAAACATAACTTGACTCTTGCAATCAATTTGAACAAGGCCTGAGACTAAATCGACCGTGCCCAGAAGCATCATGTGAAGTATCTTTGAACGACTTGAATTAACTGTGTATCATAACAAGCAACTTGTAGCAATGCTTAAACAACCTTTAGAGAAGCTTGTAACCAAATTGAAATAGGGTTTAAATTTCTTGAAAACCAACAATGGTGTGGCGAGATAGATCTAATCGTGTACTTTATGATATTGACCATATCATGGCTGTCTGATCGTGAGAACGAGGACACACATGAGTTTGGGTGTAAGGGGCTGGAGGCGCGCTCTTCCCACAAGAAATCATCATAAATTACTATGGATTATAACCGCAATGAGCACACACAAGGTCTTTTTAAATGAAGTCTTAGAGAATCATGGCCTGAAGTCGTGAAGTAGTAAAACCTTGTTAATTACCGAGGTAGGACAAATTTGGGGTATGACAGATGCCCCTATCTAATTGCCTTAAACCTGAGCGAATGAGCTGCTGCATGGCGTTCATTTTAAGGTGGAAGTCAATTAGATATAAGAAGACCCCAAAATTTGTCCTGTGGAGAAATGAAAAGTACCATGAATGGGTCAATAGGATGAACAAGATAACTTGATATTCTCTGGGTGGTCGAAGCAGTCCCTTATCTAATAAGGTCCTTCGCGATACCAGAGTAGTATAACCAATCCACTTTGGGTGGTCGAAGCAGTCCCTCATTCGTTAAGGTCCTTCACGATACCAAAGTGGTATAAACAAGCCTCTTTGGGTGGTCGAAGCAGTCCACCATTCGTTAAGGTCCTTCGCGATACCAAAGTGGTATAAACGAGCCTCTTTGGGTGGTCGAAGCAGTCCCTCCTTCGTTAAGGTCCTTCGCGATACCAAAGTGGTATAAACGAGCCTCTTTGGGTGGTCAAAGCAGTCCCTCATTCGTTAAGTTCCTTCGCGATTCCAAAGCGGTATAAACAAACCTCTTTGGATGGTCGAAGCAGTCCCTTATTCGTTAAGGTCCTTCGCGATTCCAAAGCGGTATAAACAAACCTCTTTAGGTGGTCGAAGCAGTCCCTCATTCATTAAGGTCCTTCACGATACCAAAGTGGTATAAACGATCCCCTTTGGATGGTCGAAGCAGTCCCTCATTCGTTAAGGTCCTTCGCGATTCCAAAGCGATATAAACAAACCTCTTTGGGTGGTCGAAGCAGTCCCTCATTCGTTAAGGTCCTTCACGATACCAAAGTAGTGTCTCTAAACACGTGATATTCTTCGGGTGGTCGAAACAGCCTCCTATCCAATAAGATTCTTCGATGATACCGAAGCAGTGTCTCAGAATATAAATTTGTTGGGGATAGTTGAGCCAAAATTCCGACGTTGTACCAACTCTGCAGGGGAAAAGCTTTCAATAAACTTTTGCTTGGGGAGCCATGAGAGCGACAGCTGCTGGGGTTATCATCATCAACTTAATGGTTGAAGAGTGACTTGTTGGAGAGTAAAATCCTTAAACTCGCGGGGTATTAACTCTTTTCAGAGCAATACTGCCAACTTCACTGGAGGACTGGTCAAGATACTTGCAAACTGATCCTAGATCCTGCTATGCTGTTATGCCATGCTATGTTAATGGAGATAGCAATGCTATGTGTTACGATGCACCAACATGCAACTAAAAATGCAACTGCTAGTGAGTGTAAGATGCGTATGCAAATGATGTGATAATGCTTTAAGTGATTATAACATCATGTTGTATGCCATGCTTATGACAATGCAAATGATCAGGTATGCTGGGGATAAATTCCTGCTGGGGATATCACCAGGGACTGGATTTGGTAGTTGCCAAATGGTTTTGGATTTTGGTTTCATGAGGATGCCATCGAGGGTGGACTTTGGTAGTTGCCAAATGGATTGGACTTTGGTAGTTGCCAAACGAAGTTGGACCTTAGTTTCATGAGGGTGCCAACGGGGTGGACTTTAAAATGGTTTTCCAGACGGGAACTGGACTTTAAACAAGGTTTGCCAAACGGGAACTGGACTTTAAAATAGTTTGCCAGACGGGAACTGGACTTTAAAATGGTTTGCCATACGAGAACTGGACTTTAAAGAATTTGCCAGACGAGAGCTGGACTTTAAAATAGTTTTCCAGACGAGAAATGGACTTTAAAATAGTTTTCCAGGTGAGAACTGGGCTTTAAAGGGTTTGCCAGACGAGAACTGGACTTTAAAGGGTTTTCCAGACGAGATTTGGACTTTAAAGGATTTGCCAGACGAGGGCTGGACTTTAAAGGATTTGCCAGACGAGGGTTGGACTTTAAAGGATTTGCCAGACGAGAGCTGGACTTTAAAGGATTTGCCAGACGAGAACTGGACTTTGGAAGTTTAATTTTGGTTACAAAGCTCTGACAGGTATCAGGTCCAGGCCGTGGGGATGAAACCCAATGACAGAGAGGCTCTTTCAGGAGGTTAAGGTTATTTGGTGGGGTGACATGATTCCCCGACACTCAACTCTTGCTGACGAGAATAAACTTGCTTGAGTAACTGCCTCAATGTAGCTCAACTTGCCCCAGTCTGGGTCTATGAAGAAATTTTCCTTGAACGGAAATTGGAAGCAGTCGTACCATGAGATGAACTCGAGATGGCTTGTTCCAAAATTTTAGTTAGGAAGGGTTTTGACCTTGATTAACTGACCCTTGGGGTGATTGGCTTCAAATTATTCTTGAGGCAGTCTGCTCCAGAATGAGCGTTGAAGCGATATGACTTGTGCTGATTGAGCGTTGGAGGGACTCTCCCTTAATCAAAAGAAACTCTGGGTAGCCTGCCTCTAGTCGGATCTTTTGCAGAAGTGATATACTCGTTCTGGTAAGAACCTAGCTTCTAGCTGATATGTCATGACGACTTACAAATGTTGAGCGTAGCGACTCATCCAAAGCATTTTGACTGTACGAGCGTAACGACTTAACTAACGCGTGTTAGTCGTGCGAGCGTAGCGATTTAACCAATGCATAAGGATTGTGTGAGCGTAACGACTTAACCAATGCATGTTAGTCGTACTTTTGCTCAGCACTAAGGCTTTTGACGCTTGTTGACCTCAACCGTTGCCGATCTCTGGCATGGACAGTTTGACCAATTTGAAAGCATAAAGGGAAATGACCCATGTTCAACTAATATGCCCCTGTTCAAATGGTCTGCCCTAGTCTGCCGAGTATTTGAAGGATTTCTTATGGGATGAGAACTTTGGCGGTGATTATACCAGGATATGGCTTGAACCCATTTGCTCCAGCGTCTGAACCTTGTAGCGGTTTACCCCTGTTTAAACCTCAGAAGGACTTGCCCCAGATTCGCAGGGTTATGGGAAAGTCTTGATTCAGGTCAACACCAATGAGTGATCAAGTTCCTCTTTGATTGCACTTTATTGGAATTTCTATTATGCCGATTACTAATTTGCAATTAAAATTGTTCATCCAAAAATGGTAATTTTAATGCGACATTCATGCAAGTTTTGAAAATATCATTTATTAGGAATGATGTGAAAGTGTGTGACGAATTGGATCATTAGCCCAAAGACAGTGCTGATTTATCTGGTGCGAAAGATATAGCAAGAATATGACACCAATGCACACGATTAGCAAATCTTTAGGAGTCAGTTTACGCAACATTGCTGTAGTTATGCTTTCAGAATAAAACTCTGCCTCAATTAGGTCTTTTGAGGGTTGTATCGTGGTCTGGTTCACGGTTATAGAAACAAAGGATATTAGGCTCAAAGTATTATTTGTACCCACCCCTTCTTCGTAATGATCTCCATACCTACGTTCAGTTAATTTTGCACCTGCTAGACGGTGTAAACTTGATGGTTCAAAGTTTGCTTGAAATGGCATCCACCTTATTTTGATGGATGTCAGTAACCCCTTGATTTGGGTGGCCACTGAATCTTATTTTGTTTTTGTTGAGGGTTTAAGAACCTCTTTTTGGTTTTGTTTTTGATCCCTAACTTTTTCATGGACTGACTTTGCTTGTCAGATCCATCGGGATTGCCTTGATTTTTGCCTAAGTCTCCTTTAAGGTGTTCGAATTAGCAGGCTTTTTAATTTTTTTGAAGGATTGAGACTGCCATGTCAAGGGTTATTGATGAACAACCATCTTGTATTTGGGATTTTGCTTTGAATGCGGGATTGGATTAACTGAACAACTACCCTGCCCCAGGTTGAGTGTTTAAAGGTTTGAATATCCGAAGGAAACTCCTACTTCTAGGCTCAAAGTGGTTTACTAGGGATTTGCTCCTTATATCTCCAGTGTTTGGGGATTGAAACAATTCTTGTACATCATCGGCGAAAATTTATCCAAAAACATACTATCAGCAATTATGGGTATTTAGCTTTCGTCATCCTCCCTCAAATTTTTGCTAAACAGCAGTGCGATAAAGGAAGTGAAATATTTTTGTGATTTTTGCAATAAATGTGAAACTGTGTGTGAATACAAATGGGTTTGATCAAAACATGCATGATTATCACATTAACAATACCATTAATGAGAAACAATGTCTAAAAGCAAGTAGCACTTAACATAAAAGACACTACAAATGCGCAAAAAATGATATGGAAATTGCTAGCATCGAGGAACTGGGCTTTTCTTTCTCGCTTCACAGTTGTCATAACTTCTGGCAGCTATTTCATCTTGCCTTCTGCGTTGTTCTCGTCTTTTCTCAGCTCAACTTGATTTTTCCTCAAGTGTTCCATGGTCTTCCAGCACTAAGTCAAGTTCAGTACTTGTGTCAGGAAATCAACTGTGGATTATGGACAAAGGATGGATGAGCTTTTGGGTTTTGGAAGACGATATGCAATGCAAATGAAATGCAGATGCAATGACATGCGAATGCAAAACAGGATCCAGGATAACATAAGTAGGTCGAAGCTCCCTAACCGGTAGGTTACACTAGGCAAGTTCTATTTTCTTTACCCACATACCCACTCACAGGATAGCTTCTATGTTGACAAATAAGGTTCCCAGGATCACGGACACCAATCGCATCAACATTATGCAACAGGCTAGCTGTATTATAACGAGAGTACGACAGGGTCTCTCCTGAGTGGAGTCCTCATGCCAGGCACACGAGGAGCGGATCCTCGGAGACTAACACTACACGACTACCAATATAGAAACTGGTTCTAAGAGTGGTTCCCAGAATCACGGACCCTTCATGAATCAAGTCGTGCAACAGGCTAGCTGCGTTACAATAGGATCTACGAAAAGGTCTATTCTGGAGGAGCTTTCATGCTAGGCACACAAGGAGCGAGTCCTTGGGGACTAACACTAATTACTACCAATTCTAAACTATGTTTTTCTCTCTTCTTTTTCCAAAGCTCGGGTGTAGAGCTTTACTTGTGATATTTTCCCAAAATCCAGCAAGCAGATATAATAAACAACATACAATAGAAAGAGAAAGCAATAAATAAATAATAGGAGAAAATAAACATAAAGAAAACAGTTAAGCAAAAGGTTAGTACTCTCGAATCGAGTCAAGTTAGGCTCGACTCTCTCTTGCATGGGAATTCTGCTCCCCAGCAGAGTCACCATCTGTCGTACCTCGAAAAATACGATCCTCGCGATGAACGCGGAAAATACGTTCGAACAGAGTCGCCACCGAACTTTATTCATTCCAAGGTAGGAATAGGAGAATATCGATAAAAACTTTAAAGAGATAAGAACATGGTCATCGCAACCAATATTCTAGGTTCGGGAGTCGATTACATGAGGGGAAGGTATTAGCACCCCTCATGTCCGTTGTACTCAACGGGAACCTCTTGATCGATTCGAGAGTAAAGTTAGCTACGCTTGTTTGTTTTCTTCTAAGGTTTCTCCTATAGGGAAATGGGTGGTTTTTAGATAGGGTTCTCGCCAAGGATTGGGGCCCTTGTGCCTACGTATCTTCACTTGTAAGAAGTGGAAAATCAGAGCATTCGTAGTTCGTGGGACTACGGGAAAATGAGGGAATTGTGCTCGCCAAGATCATCGCAATCTTGTGCCTACGTATTCTCATTGATAAATGAGAAATCAGAGCAGCCGTAGTTCGGCTAACGACGGTAAAAGGTTTGTGTTTGGAATGAACGAGAGTTTAGGTCGCATTCTAACTGCTAAACGTTGGATTATCTGCTCGCTAGGGGAGGCTGAAGCACTAGTTTGTTATGCGCGAAAGAAAGGTCTAAACAATGTTCTTTGGTAAGGGTTATCTAAGAGTCGAACGAGAGTTTATGTCGCATTCTAACTGCTAAACATTGGCTTGTCTGCTCGCTAGGGGAGGCCGAAGCACGAGTTCATATGCGTGAAAGAAAGGACTAAACAATGTTCTTGGCAAAAATTGTATGGGAACCTAAAGGTGGGAAAGAAGGAAAAATGGAAAAGTGCTCACTAGGATCATCGCAATCCTATACCTACGTATTCTCAACAGATGTGAGAAATCAGAGCAGCCGTAGTTCGGCTAACTACGGTAAAAGGTTTGTGTTTGGAATGAACGAGAGTTTAAGTCGCATTCTAACTGCTAACCTTTGGCTTGTCTGCTTGCTAGGGGAGGCTGAAGCACGATTTCATATGCGCAGAAGAAAAGACTAAACAATGTTCTTTGGTAAAAGGTATTTGGATTGGAAATCGCACGAGGGCGAGGAATTTAGTGTTTAAGAAGGATTCAATCGCATGAGAGCGAGAAAGGAATTGGAATGGTTGAATATTTTAAGGGAGAATGACGACTACTCGATAAACGAGACGTCAGCCTCGCAATCAATTAATCGGGATATAATTGGAATGCTAGATCCCAACGATACCTTTTTCATTCGAAATATGTTTGATGAATGGTTTAGACGCGAAGGAGTTTGAATTGAAAGAGATTTAGATTCAATCACACGTGGCTGAGAAACGAGGTTAGACGGGTTGTATATTTAGGAGGAATGACGACTATTCGATAAGCGAGACGTCAGCCTCGTAACCAATTAGTCAGGGTATCGTTGGAATGCTAGATCCCAACGACATCTTTTTCATTCCATTAATTATGAAATATGTTTGTTGGACAGTGAAAGTACTTGTCCAAGTAATTATGAGAAGTGTTTTAGGAACGAAAGTTCGAATGACGCGCTATTCGAGGCGTACGCCTCAATAGTTGTAACTCTCGAATTCAAGGAATGCGCGACTCCAAGAACTTGATACTTTCATAATTTAATTTAAGAAAATAATTTGGATTTGACGTAGGTGGGTTAAAATAGGGTAGGCCTATTGTTCGAATTAGGGTTTACCTATTTCGGATGTTTAAACAAAGTTGGGTAGTTTTAGCGATGAAAGACGAAACGACCACAACTCAAGGCGTGCACCTCAAGAGTGGTCGCTTAAGGACCCAAAGAGTGCTAGACTCCAAGGATCCACCAATTTCATATAAATTCAAAAAGGGATTTTTACTTATTCTAATCTAAATTTAAAATATTTTAAACTTAATAGAAGAAAAAAATAAGAAACAATATAGATAAAATTCTAAAAAAAAGAATTTAAGTAAAGTCATATTATAAATATTAATTATCATAATTTATAAATAAAACTTAAAAAAAAACTAATAAGATCACTAATAATATTAATATTACTAATAACTTAAACTATGTGTAATTAGCTTCTAAAAAGGGACCGAATTAGGTTTCACTAAAACTGTTAAACCAAATGATATCTAATCCTAATGGCCTTAACCAAAACCGACACGTGGCGGCCCTAAAAAAACCAACCGGGATTCCTAACACTCACATGCCTTTCCTAGAAAGGGTCAATGTGCCTAGTTCTTACACAAGGAGAGAGAGAAACAGCAAATGTTGTCCGTTGGGGTTTCCAAGATTCTCTCTTAAAAAATTCATAGATAATGAGAATAAAACAAAATCATTAACTCTCTCCCTCTCTCTCTCTCAAACTCCATAAACTTGCTACCTCTGTCTCTGCTTAACCTTCTGCATTCACTCTCTAAACATTCTCTTTTAACTCAAACTAAAATCTCTCCTTTCTACCCATTTTCTTAATCAAGTTCCATCAATCCCTTGAGATTCTTCCGTCTTTAGAACATAATCGATGAAAACCGGACCACCCTGTTCTCTCGTCCTTCCCCAATTTGAACCCTAATTTCATAACACTACCTCCTAAATCCCTAAAGATGCTAGCAAGTTGTGAATCAGTTACTCTAACGGCCTTAGATCAACAATCAATTTCATGAATGTCTATACACTATGCAACAAAAAATGGCGGAGTAACAACGAGGCATCAAAAAGGCGTAAAGACGTTGGTGAGCAAAAATAAGCTAAAGGTGATGAATATTTTACCAACATGGGCGCGTCAGTGATACCGGTGAGTGTTTTCCTAGCTTTGCTTTGAGTCCTCTTATTTCACAGTGGTTTTAATTCTTTATCTGCTTCTGTGTCTTGATGAGAGTGCGTGAGTGTGTGGCCGAGCTCACCTCGCTCAGTGTTCTGATGTGAGCTCTAAGGAGGTTTGAATGATGAGCTTTTAGGAGTGGTTAGAGGTTGATTTTGGCAGAGTTTCCTTAGGTTTTTTCCTCCTCTATCGCTTTGTCTATGGTTTGTTGGGAATGTTGTATTTTGAGAGTGCGTAAACACGGTTAAGCTCACCTTACACAGAGCTCTTATGTGAGCTCTGGGAAGATTTGGAAACAAAGAGCTTTAGGATGGGTTGAGGGTAGATTTTTCAACAGAGTAACCTTAGGGTTTTTTTTCTTCTCTGCTGCCGCCCCCTCTTGGGATGAACAATATGCGTTTATATAGGGGTGAAATTAGGGTTTTTCTTCCAGCAAAACGTAAGTGTTGGGTGGAAATTGGGGTTTCTTTTGGACTCTTTTTTTTGTAATTTTTTGTCTCTTAGCAACTTCTGGAAATGTTTGCTTTTACCCTGAATTTTTTTACAGTGTGAAAATTAGGATTTTACTGTGGTTAAATGGTAACTTTTGCTGATATGTTTTTGAATCACTTGCTTTTGAATACGACTTATTTGAAACTTATGAATTTGGACATGAATCCTTGGTCTTATTGTTTTTGCTTCTTGCTTTAGTCAATGTTTTAAATTTAACAGGCTTCTGCTGAAAATTCTTGGCTTATGCGATTACGCTGTCTAACTTCTTCTATTCTTATGCAGCAACACATGAGGCAAATATAGTTTTCTATGCGTAAAAGCGGTTATTGGATCATTCATGCTTCCTTATTTTGCATTTGTTCTCATAACTCAATCAATTTAAACTTTTGCAGGTTTTGGTCATAGGATGGAAGAACAGGAAGTTTGAAGGTGGTGTGCCTTGTCGGTAGGCTTGTTAGACAGTACTCTGATGTGTGAATTGCCTCACATCCCTTTACTTCGTATGTGCTTGGCGCAACATCTTGAAGCATGCAGATTATGGTTCACGACATAGGTTGAACAAACTAGCCTAAAGGTTTCTTGTTACAAGGTTCATGGCTTATCTTGATAGTCTGGAGACAGCCTGTATGAGTAAGATCCGTTCCCGTTCCATCCTCCTCTTCCGACGTGCTGCACTACAACAACCTTCATACGACTAACAACTGGCCCTGCATTGCTCAAAGAGGTAACCATAACAAATTGATTTGTATAATAAATTCTTGCCATGAGTCTTCAAATGTTCTGCAATGGCATACTCTTATCTCTCTTTTTGAATTTGTCTTAACTGATATGACAACATTTGAATCAAGATTTATGTTGGCTCTCCTAATGATTTCTTCCCTTTTGTTGTGTGTGTCTTGGTATGACAGGGGTTTCTGGTTTAGAGTATAAATTTTCAACTCCATACAATTCTTGCTGTTCAAGAAGGTCAATTAACCACTTCTTCTTGATGACTATGGCAATTTTCACGATAATCTCTTTGTAGAGCAGCCATACCACTGTTTCTTCGTCTGTTTTGTTTGGGAAGTCATTTTGAAGAATTTCCTTACATAAGCTCATCTTTATCAATTGTATCTAGTATCATCTACTTGTAAATCTGTTGAATTATTTTGCCAATATTTCTTAACTAATCTTGCAATGCTGTTTTTTTGAAGGCGGGCACTATTGGTTGAAGGACGAGGTCGTTGCCGGGTGAATCCAACGGAAGTTGCAGATGAGATGTTTGAATAGGTTGGTGCAGCTCTATGAAGGTTTTGGCACGATGGCAGCCGATAGTTTCTTTAGAATCTCCATTGGTTATCCATTATCGCGTCATTGTCGTTAAAGCTTCGCAAAGATCTCGGAAGCAGTTCTTTTCATTCTGAGTCACGGGTAACAAGCTAACCTCTCGCAGTGGATAACTTCATTTGTTTAGTACCATATTTGTAACCTTAGTGATCATTTAAACGAATAACCGTGACCTTGACTTATGTTCACCCATTTTGCAGATGCACTAATGACTTTATTTAGTATCAAAACCTCCATTTTGAACTCCTGTCAGACTGATATTTGGAGCACCCAAAGACACCTGAAAAGACGAGGGCAGTATCTTCTCTTTTGTTCATGGAAAGCCTGCAACGAACAGAATACGTATGCAGTTCCCCAGTTGCGAGCTAGCTATCGCCGACATAAGTTGCTTTGTTCGGAATTCATTTGAGCTCGCGAGTCTCTTATATATGTAGTTTTTTTACCCATTATTTATGAGGCTTAGGCGGGTGTTTTGTAAGCATTTAAGTTGTAGATTTTGAACCATGAGAGGATACGTGAAACTTCTTCCCTGTAAACTTCAGTAACCAACTTTCACTTTAGCTAAAGGTTGGCTAGTTTGTAGCACTTTGGCCTGTGTGCATGATTTATTATTGTTTTGGTATCTTGATGTCCTGATAACCCTTCTCCCAATGGGCCTTAATATTTTAACCTTAATTTTAATATCTGTATATTTTCCTTAATTAACATCAGACTTTTGCATTTGGAATCCTAATGTGCTCCTTTGAATTTGTGACTTAAATTATTCCTTATGGCTTAAGCACAAATGGACGAACTCTTAAAAAGAATGAAACATGTTGCATATATGATGATGACTATGAATACCCCTACGTATGGCTTGGAGAGATGTTTACTCAAATTCAACAAAAACTGGGCATATCTTGAAAGCTTGTAGTATTATTGGTTTCTTGGCCATATTGAAATCCAATTGTATTTTGACACCCGTCTTGTGGCAAACTCACACTTATTTGTAACATTAAATCCACATTGACTAGTAATAATGTTGAAATTACTAATCTAATGCCACCTCCAATTGATGATTTTCTTGACTAATTGCATCTAAATTCCAATTCAATTATGATGTGAAATTTGCAAGTTAAATCTAAGTTTGTCACAAACTGATTTTCTAATTCAATTATGTTTTGAAATTGGCAAGCTAAATCTAAGTTTGTCACAAACTAATTTAGAATCCAAACATAACTTGACGCTTGCAATCAATTTGAACAAGGCCTGAGACTAAATCGACCGTGCCCAGAAGCATCATGTGAAGTATCTTTGAACGACTTGAATTAACTGTGTATCATAACAAGCAACTTGTAGCGATGCTTAAACAACCTTTAGAGAAGCTTGTAACCAAATTGAAATAGGGTTTAAATTTCTTGAAAACCAACAATGGTGTGGCGAGATATATCTAATCGCGTACTTTATGATATTGACCATATCATGGCTGTCTGATCGTGAGAACAAGGACACATATGAGTTTGGGTGTAAGGGGCTGGAGGCGCGCTCTTCCCACAAGAAATCATCATAAATTACTATGGATTATAACCGCAATGAGCACACACAAGGTCTTTTTAAATGAAGTCTTAGAGAATCATGGCCTGAAGTCGTGAAGTAGTAAAACCTTGTTAATTACCGAGGTAGGACAAATTTGGGGTATGACACTATGGCATGAATGATCTTGACAAGGCCAACTGCAATGGTGGAAGTATGGTTGGTAGGCACCTAATTTGTTGCACCAATTCTATGAAGAATGACATACTTTACACTTAGCAGTGTTGCAGATAACTTTCCTTTGGAAGGCCATGTTTTGACTTGATTTGCAGTGATGATCTTGCAAACTTGGTTGTCTGAAGCAACCAATTCAGTCTCACCATCATTTGCTCGCCCTAGATATCTGTTGATCACAGCAGGAGAGAATTACACACACTTTCCTCTGACAAACACTTTCATGAACTCCTTGTTGTTTCTATTCGAGATTGAGTCAGATATGTTTACAATGAACTCCTTTACACGACCTTCGTAGCACTGGGAAAATCCAGTGACTGTCTTGAGCAGTCCAGCTTTGTTGATCAGATCTATTACCTCCTTGATATCTAAGGCATCCTTCCCCAATTCTCTCTCAAGGGCTATCCTTCTTTGGTAGACATATCTCCATTTTGTCACACTGTGAATAGTATGGAAAGAGATATTGTCTAGAGAGGCAGTTGGCATAAGGTTAAGAGTTTTCTTGCCTGATGATTTCTTTACATGAAAGATGTTAGGAGCATCTTTCACAACATCACTATCAGAATTAGAGTTACTATTAGTAACTTTCCTTTTCTTGGATACAGCTGATACCTTGCTCCAAGGTTTGGAGGGTCTAACAGGAGTTCTTTTTCTCTATCTTTTGGAATGATTTCCTTCAAGTACAACTTTTCCTTTCTTGGTCACTAGTTTCCTAGCTATACCAGGAGCAACATTCTTGATGAGTTCATCATCTGATGACACATCTACAACATGATCACCATTTCCAGTAGCTTCATTCATCTCTTCCTCATTATCAGTGCTCTTGGTTTCACCATTATTTTGGCCATCCTCCTGACCTTCCTCCTGTACCACATAGCTAGCAAGATTTTCTAGTTTCTCTATGTTAGGGTTAGTCTCGACAGAGGAAAACTCAGAGTAATCCTCATGGTTCTCATTAGAGATTGAGAATGGATCAACCCTAGACAGAGGAACGGTGATTCCATGTACATTATGACCTTCATGGAGGATTTTGGAAACTAGTTCATCGACAGACCTATTATCATAGGTAGAGTCCTCCATTCTATTATAGTTGTCCATGGATGGTTCAGGATTCTTACCTTCTTGGTCTGCATGCGAAGGAGCTGAAGTTTGGGCTTCACTACCTCTTCCAAAGGCCATGCTTAGAGGAATGGCATCCAGGATATCCTCCAGGGAAATGCTCCTGTGTTGAGCAGAGTCATGCTTGGTAGGGATGGACGTTTGAGACATTGTTGATGACTTTGGCTGTGGAATCAAGGGTTTTCTGTGGTGGTTGCATGAAGCATGCAAGGAGACGAATTTGTATGAGCAACCATAGTAGCACTCTGAGAGTATAAAGGGGCTAGAAGGGTTTGCTTGCAAGAATGGGGGGAACTTAATATTTTGACCAATCAGAATATGATTAATTTTCAAAATATAATTCCCTATTAATTGCTATAATCTCTTACTACACCACCTTTCCAATCTGCTTCTTTCTTTTTCACTTAGGGTAGTCTGATGATCCCTTGTGAAACTATTAGCCCTTTGAATGTCAGAGTCCTTAAGCTCTATACTATCTCTTCTAGAGTGAAGTTGGTCATCACTATACACTGTTCTGTTACGGAGAATTGAGTTTATAATGATGTTACTCTTGATGTCACAGAACAAAGTCATGACATCCAGAGTGACATTGCTTTCCTTAAGCTGTCCATTTTTCATGGACTCCATCAAATTCCAATATAACAGGTCCAGATTCCTTTGATGTCCCTTATTTGGATATGCTATCTTGGCTTGTCTGCCATACTGACATTTACCCTAGTCTATTCTTTCCTCTGGGATTACTCTTGAATTTCCTCTTACTGCAGTCTTTGATATGATCTGTTCTTTACTCTGAAGATGTCTATCTTTTTCCAGCCACAGTTGATTACTTTTAGACTCCCATAGATAGCAGTTATTCTTAGCTCTGTGCCCCCTCATGACTTCCTCATCTTCTTTATTGGTAACAACACATATTTCCTTAGTGAATTTAACATTAAATCCTTGGTCACAAAGTTGACTGATACTGATAAGATTAACAATTAGTCCTTTAACCAACATAACATTATCTAGCTTTGGAACACCAGGACAATCTAGATGTCCAGCACCTTTGATTTCTCCTCTAGCTCCATTACCAAATGTTACATGACTTGAGGAATGAGGTTTGATATTTACCAAAAGGCTCTCCATTCCAGTCATGTGTCTAGAGCAGCCACTATCAAAATACCAATCTTCTTTGGTTGGCATTCTAAGAAAGGTATGAGCTACTAGAGCAACCTCCTTGGCAACCCATTGTTGTTTCTTGACAGGAACTTCCTTCTTGGGTCTAGCATGATGTTGTTTCTTGACATGAGCACTCAGTTTGGATTTGCATTGATAAGGATGACTTGGAAAAGCATATAACCTGAAGCAGAGGGGTTTAATGTGCCCATGTTTTTCACAATAGTAACACCTATACCCTTGGAATTTGTTCTTGGTCTGGTGCCAACTTCTGTTCCTTTGATGTTGTGACATTGCTAGTGACATCCATGTTGACCTCTGATTCTTAGTCTTTGGCTTCTTAAACCCCAAGATAGGTTTCTGTTCACCAACAAATCCCAGTCCAGACATGTTGCTTGCTATCTGACCACTCTGTAGAATTTTTTCTAGAGTGTCAGTCCCAGGGTCCAGCATCCTTATGGATTTGGACATTTGATCAAGATTAGATTTCAACAAGTTGGCTTCACTTTTGAGAGACTCTATTGTTGCAAGATGCTCCATCTTCTCAGCCTCTAACTCCCTTATGAGTTTCTTCTGTTGCTCTCCTTACTGATATAATTATCCACTTCTGTTGCATAACTTCTTATATGAATCAACAAGTTCATCATAAGTCAACTCATCTTCACTTGAATCAACATCAGATATACACACAATGTTCAGAGTAGTGACATGTTTTGTAGACTCATCTTCTGATCCACTCTTAGAATCTCCATCAGACCAAGTGACTGCTAATCCCTTCTTTTGCTTTTTGAGATAGGTGGGACATTCAGTTTTAATGTGACCATAACCCTCACATTCATAACCCTGAACTCTTTTTCCTTGGTTAGATGTATCTTCAGATTTTTCCCTTCTGTTGGTGTCAGAGGAGTTGTTCTTGACATAAGGCTTAGACTTATGGTCTATTCTTTTGATCAATTTGTTGAATTGTCTACCAAGCAAGGCAATTGCTTCTGACAAATTCTCCTCATTGTCTTTCTCTGAGTCATCTGCAGTGTTTGAAACAAGTGTTAAGCTTTTGTTCTTTTTCTCCATAGCTTGATCACTTATTCCCATCTCAAAGTTTTGGAGAGAACCAATGAGTTCATCCACCTTCATATTGCATATATCTTGAGCTTCTTCAATGGCAGTGACTTTCATGGCAAACCTTTTAGGCAAAGATCTGAGAATTTTTCTCACAAGCTTTTCTTCAGACATCTTTTCTCCCAAGGCTCCTGAGGTGTTTGCAATCTCAAGAATATTCATGTAGAAGTCATGAATAGTCTCATCCTCCTTCATCCTCAGACTTTCAAACTTGGTTGTCAACATTTGTAGTCTTGACATCTTGACTTTAGAGGTTCCTTCATGAGTTGTTTTGAGAGTATCCCAAACCTCTTTAGCCAGCTCACAATGATGCACCAATCTGAATATGTTCTTGTCTATACCATTGAATAATGCATTCAAGGCTTTAGAATTCCCAAGAGCCAAGGCTTCTTGCTCTTTGGTCCATTCTTCTTCAGGTATAAGCACAGACAACCCATCTTTATCAGTCTTTACTGGATGTTCCCATCCTGAGTTTGTAGCTTTCCATGCCTTGCTGTCTAAAGACTTTAAGAAGGCAATCATCCTAGGTTTCCAATAGTCATAATTAGAGCCATCCAGAATTGGTGGTCTATTTGTGAATCTTATATCTTTATCCATAGTACCAGAATTTATCTTCCCTAGATCTCACCCAGAAAATAACAGGCAGGGTGCCTGCTCTGATGCTAATTGAAATTCTGGCAAGCACACAATGGATGTTATCACGGATGTTATGACATTCAATGTAACACAGACTACTGGACTTACTAATAAGCTGTAGATGGAAAGCAGTAAATAACACAAGTAATTGTTCACCCAATTCAGTGTCAACCACACCTACATCTGGGGGCTACCAAGCCAGAAAGGAAATTCACTATTAGTAGAATTAATTCAGAGTCAAACAACCCGTTTGCACTCTCACTTAAGACCTACCCAATGACACTTCAGCCTAGAGACCACTAGACTAGAGTTTCCCACTCACTCCCCCTCAATCACTGCAATGATAATCAATTCACAATTACAATATGAAGACACTCTTCAAACACACCTTGATCTTGCTTCACAACTTTGATCAAGAGACACACACTCTTGCTTAACAGCTTTGAGTGACACAATGAACACGCATGTTCATACACAATAACCAAAGCAATTATACAACATACAATTGCTTGGCACAAAGGAATCCTAAGACTCCTAGACACACGTGAAGAGCAAACCTCTTCACTCACAAAATCCACGTGAAGAACAACCTCTTCACTCACAAGACACACTCTCCATTCTCTCTCTAGAAGCTCTCCACTATTTGGAGTGATCCTTCTTCTATTTCTAGCAGCAGACTTGCTTTGGGCCTTGATGGAGAAACTAGGTTTACCCAAGATAAACCTCTCTTCATGAAGCTGCACACTTATCATTAGGTCAAGAGTCTTCTATGTTATCCTCAGCAATGCCTGTTATGTCGCCTAAAATAACTATGCTTCCTGGATTGTTTCCTGAAGTATAGCCTGAGCTAATAATAGAAAAACAAACCCTGTGTTTCCCTTGAAAATCGGAAAACAACCGTTGATCTTCCAAAATTGACTTTGGTGACTCACAGGATCGATCAAATTGATCCTAGGACATGTGCTAAAGTATTCTTCGTTTAGAATTAAATTTAAAGTACTTGTAATAACGAATTGGTAAATGTGCTTGTAATGAAAAAGACTTCGACTGGGTATTTTAAAGTGCATAAACTTAAAGAAACGTTGTATAAGATTTGTAAAAGGCTGATCGAAGAAGGTAAAAAGTTTAAAGGAAAAGAGGAATTGGAGTAAAGGATGCAGGAAAGGTAAAGGCAAAAAGGTAACACTTTGCACAAGTGGTTTGACAGAGGAAATGTAAATGTTGCTGAAATTGTAAAAGACTTTATTGAAAAGTTGGTGATTTTACATAACGTACATTCTCCGTGAAAATACTCTTTTCTCACACTCGGGTACTTTGAGTAAATTTGATTGGAGTTACTTTGTACAAATGGTAAAACACACCAAAATCTGTCTAACAAATCCCTATTTATAATGCTAATAATTAACTGCTAATAACTTCCTAGTATCTCCTCGATCTAACAAGTGTCAATTGCATGTAACTTCCTGCTCGAGAACTCGCCACGTGTCTTATGAACAGAACTGCTCCCTCCAAATTTTGAATTTCAAAACGACGTAGCAATCCTCCTGCAGAATGTCGGTCGAACTACCTCTGACACGGTCGAAATGCTCATAACTTTAGGTTTCTTAATTTTTCTAAGTTATTTCAACCGTTTAGCTTAGAAGATTCATTAGAGGCTGTCGAAACCTTTTTTCTTCATTTTACTTAGACATTAATTATGTCTTAATGTTTAGCAACCCAAGGCAGTGTCGAATTTGGGAGCTAACAAATTGCCCCCAAAGAATGTTCTTTTCGACCTTATTGTAGGAAAAGGACATTTTTTGATAGTATCCCATTCGACACCATCTTTTCGATACTATCATACCCTTTGGTTTTCCTCTTATCCTTTGGAAGATAAAACAGAAGAAAGAGAAATGTTTATATTAAAAACCACGCCACTTTGCACGCTTCTGACGTCATCATCATCATGGCAGGTTTCTTGGAACTCACAAAAATTCAGAAAACATCATCACCCTTTTAGCGCCTAGGGGTATAGGTTAGAACCACCCCTTACTTCTCCCACTAGGTCGCACACGTGGCCCATTACTTTCAGCCACTTAAGAATTCTTAATTTTCTGAATCCTTATAAAATCACCAAGAGTTTTTTGATAAAGACTTTCTACTCTTTACCAACCTTTACTCTTCTCCTCTTTGCTGAAGAAACCCGTTTTTTCCAACACAAGAAAAATCTCCTTTTTTCTCTGAAAACCTTCAATCATGGCTGAACAACAGAAGAAAACTCAAACTAGGAGACCATCTTCTTCGTCTGCATTGCCACCTTTCACTACCTTGAGCGGACCAAAAATCACGAAGAACCAACAGCTCATCAGGGAGCCGTTAGCAGAAGAAAAACGACACATCTACGAATCTCAGGTAATCATCCCCGTTGATGTGGCTGGAAAACCCTTAGCCATGTCTGGCCCATTGTCACCCCCAGACCTTGATTATTCCACCTTGAGTGACTTTTTCCCTTCTTATCGGAAAACCAAACCCTTAGGGCAAAAAGATGCTAGCAAAATCCCTTCTGATAACCCAGATGACCTTTCTCTCTTCAATGTGGACCTCAAATATTTGCATGATGGAGCAAGACTCTTTAGAGCTACGCCGTACTTCAAAGATTCTGAACTTTATCTTAACTGGTTGGCAAAAATAGAGAAAGCAAAGGCACAACATTGGAAAGAAATAGGTATTTATGACCTAATCATGCTGTCGAAGGTTGGGCCACCTTACTGTCCGTTGATGCTGGCCTCCTCTTTGTATTTCTGGGACAGCACTCACCATACCTTCCATCTTCCCTGCGGAATGGTGACTCCCACGCTCTTCGACATGGCTGCTATTGTCGGATTAAGACCATGTGGATTGGCTTACAATCCTGAAATTGATGCACGGGACACCATAGGTTTTGGTAGTACGAAACATACTTACACACCCTTCATAAATCGTTATCATAAGAAAGACACCGACGTAGTCGAAGACGAGTAGCACATAGCCTTTCTGGCCATGTGGTTGTCTCGCTGTATTTTTTGCACAAAGTCCTTGCAGGTGGCGAGGAAGTACCTTACCCTGGCGAATCAGTTACACCTTAAAAGGGACGTATGTCTCAGTGAGATGATACTAGCCAGCCTGTATGAGGCTTTGGGAGAAGGCGCTGATAAACTAAGGGATCCAAAAACCCATGGCGCTCTTATAATGGCGGGGCCATTTTGGTTGCTTCAATTATGGTTGAACGCTACCTTCGAGCACAACCTTCCCTTCAAAGGAGAGGTCGACGAAGCCCAGGTATCTGAACACCGGGTCGAATGGCCACGCCTAGTTCAGTTGACACCAAGTGAAGAGGGTCGAAGCCTTCGTGCCAACCTTACCAGCTTCATCCACTTGTTTGCAAAAAGGCATGAATTCACTCCCAAGATGGCCCCTTTTGCTCATAGGCTGTATGGCCCTGAATGGTTCACCAGGTCATTTCCTCCAGTCTCGCAAAAACAAGAAGCAGAATCAAACCTGATATGGGAGATATTCTTGACGCCACACTTGATTGTTCATAAGCTTAACTTTGTCAGAGGACAAGCAATATTAGTCGCTTATCAACCTAACTTGGTGTCGAGGCAATTTGGGTTAATTCAATCATTGCCTAGGTGCTTGTATAATAAGAAGTCTCATGTTATCCTTCTCTCCACTAACTTCAACCCACTTGAGTGTTCGACTCAAATGGCCTGTTATGCCCATAAGTCCCATTTTACTCCAATCTATTTTGAACCCTCCCACCTTTGTACCCCAGATTTTTACAACTGGTGGACCAACCATTACTCCAACAATTTTCTTGATGTTTCAAGTTTTTCACGCTTAATTGACCAGGCTTTTATTGATGTGCAGGAAAAGGTCAAGAAAGGTATGTCTACTCATATCAAAGAGATACAAGCTTTCCAGAAGTACTTCGAAACTGCCTATCGACCAAATGATGTTAGTCGAACCATCCGCGAGGCTGCTATCACTTTAAAAGAAAAGTTTTCTAAACGAATGGAGAATCTGAAAATCCCCTCATCTATCCCTTACGATAGACGATATGAGGTTGCTTTTAAACTCTTTCCCCTAAAGACCCCTCGATTACCAACCGCTGGTTTTGGCGTGGCTCTTGCCCCTCCATTTCCAGACTGGTTTATCTGTGAGGATAGTATAAAAATACTTCGACAGCAGTCGAAGCCTAAGGCGCAGCGGGTGGTTCTGACTAAACATACACTTGATACCTTTAGAGGGCACCTTCATGTCAGTATCGAAGATGTTCACATCGAGACCGAAATCCTTGAAGGTCATCTCCCTTCAATTTGGCTTCCTCTCACGAAGCTTCAACGTTACTAACCTATATCTTCTATATTTATTTATTCGCAGCTGCTCCCAAAAGAAACGCTCCGACCAATAAAACAGAAGGAAAGATCGAAAGTTCAAAGGTAAATTCTTACATGCTCTTATTCACCTGAAGCTTTTCTGTCCTTTGCTGATCACTTCGATCTTCCCAGGTTAGCCGCAAACCTCCAACCCCTCAAAAAAGAAGAAAAGTTGCAGCCCAAGTCATCATAGACTCTAACGATGATGAATCCCCTCGTGAAGATATTCCCCTAAAAAGAAAACGAAGGGTAACTTATGGGCTAGAGAGCGTCAAATCTCCTCCATCTCCCGCCAAGATACAAAAACAAAACACGCCTCCTGAATCTCCTGTCAAAGCTCTCACAACAAATGATCCAAATCCTTCTGTCGTTCCCATAGAGAGTGATAACTCTAGTCCGGCTGAAGAAGCCACAAAGGTATTGTGAAAGAATCTCTGACCTTTCTATATCAAGCTCTTGTCTCTTTCATCTCGCGTCTCATGAGGTTTATTTTCCCAACTGCAAACTACTACTGAGGCCTCCAAGCCTTCGATGCAACCGTCTCCCTTGCCTATTTATCCATTGAACAGCCAAGGTGAACCCACTTATATCCCTACATCTGATTTGGGTTCTGGTGTGAGTTCTCTTGGTGAAATTAACAAACCTGAATTTTATGCAGCCCCTTCGCCCCTAAAAACTACTACCCAACAATCACAAACTGATGGGTCTGATCACGAGGAAGAGAAAACTCCTGAGGCCATAGTCGTGGCAGATGAAGACAAAAACCCCAAACCTGAGGACACCAACCCTGCCACCACAACAAGTTCCCCTCTTGATCAAACAAAACCCGTTAATGACGATGTTGATGTGAACGAAGCCAACACATGCGAGGAAGAAACCATGCACCAGTCTGAGCTAGGTGAGTCAGATGGTGAGGAAAAAGAAGCTACCTTGGCTCAAGACTCCATAAAGACTGCCCCTGTAGAAGGGTAAATAATTACAAAAGGAAAATCTGATGATCCTGCTTGTATTGATGCTACCAAAGTTACTCCCGTCGAGGTGCCACAGGCAATGCCTCTTCAAAGCGAAACGGTCCTCTCTAAGGAAGAAATGGCTGCGCTAAAAGAAAGCGATCCTCGTCGATACATTCAATTACTGCTGCGCAGTCGAGGTAGTTCTTCTGGAAAAACTCAGAGTGCTTCAACTTCTGAGGGCCAGGTCTCTAGCAAACCTTCAGATGACATTTTGGCGAAGATCAAAGCCAAAATATTTAAAGGAGACCTTTTCATGTTGCTGAAGATGGATTCTGTCACCCATCTATCTTTGAAAACGCTTCTTCAACAAGTGAGACTTGATTCCATATCCCCTGAAGCTGCTAACGTCATTCGAGAGGTGGGAATTTTGATAGATCAAGTCTACAAAGACCTTACGTTGCTGCCCCGCCTCGAAGGTGACATTTCGATGAAATCTGGTTGTGAAGCGGCTGCCTGGACAAGTGCAGCGGAATCGGAACAAAGGATCGAAGAGCTAGAGGAAGAGAAAAAGAGAGACCAACTAGAGATTGCTTCCAGTAAGGAAAACATCGTCTGTTGGAAACGCAAGATCAAGAAACTTCAAGGCAAGATCAAGAAAGAAGAAAAGAAGATTTCTCAACTGTCTTCTAAAGACGATTCGACCTTTGCTGCTGAACTCGAACATGCTATCACTTTTGCAGAAGAGGCTCGAAGCTTAGAAGAAGAAGTTGCCAGATTAATTGACGAAAGGGCCTCGTGCCAACAACGTATCGAATCTCAGAAGGCGAACTACCTTAAAATGAAGGCCAATCTTCCTTTCTAATTTACTGACGTATTGTAACAGACTATATTTTGCTGGCCTTTGAAGCCATCTTTGTTATTGTAACTTATCGCGCCATTTTGGCAAATATTAATACCATTGTGGCTTTGCTTTATACTTTCTGTTACTCTATTGTTATCTTAACTTCTTGCAGCATAGGCCTGTACTTTTTCAAGTACTTACCATTTACTTTTAATATCCTCTTATCTTCGCCCAATTCTTCCACTTCATAGGCTGCATTAAAGAAAACCCTCGACACTTGGAAGGGTCCCTCCCACTTTGGGGACCATTTACCCAGCGTCTTGGCCTTTCGATCCATAGGCAGAATGACTCTCCAAACTAAGTCTCCAACTAAAAAGGTTCTTGCTTTAACCTTCTTATTGTATGACTTTTCCACTCTCTTTTTCTGCCTTCTCAGCAATTCTAGAGCTTTCAATCTTTCTTCGTCTAAGTCTATGACCTCATCGAGCATCATATCCCAATAGACTTCTCTAGGAATTTCGTGTTGCCTTTGAACCCTAATCGACTGTATGTGGATTTCGACTGGCAACACTGCATCGTGACCAAAGGTCAAACGATATGGGGTGGTGTTGGTTGCCTCTTTGGGTGACGTTCGACATGCCCATAGAACCTGATCCAACACTTTGTGCCAATTCTTTGGCTTGGTTCCTACTTGCTTCTTTATCATGCCAATGACCACTTTATTTGCTGCCTCGACTTGCGCGTTAGCTTGCGCGTAATAAGGGGTCGAAGTTAAGAGTTTGAACCTCATCTCTCTGGCGAAATCCTGCATCTTTCTACCCGTGAAGATCGACCCTTGATCCGTTGTTATTCTCTCTGGCAGTCCAAACCTAAAGATGATAATTTTTTGAATGAATTCAATCACATCTTCCTGATCTACTTTAGGTAAAGGCACTGCTTCGACCCACTTGGTAAAGTAATCTATCCCCACTAAGATATACTTTTGGTTTTTTAAGGATGCTGGTCAAATTTCTCCAATCAGGTCCAAAGCCCAACCTCTAAACGGCCATGGTTTAATTATGGAATGTAATTCGCTTGCTGGGACATGTTGTATGCCCACATGAACTTGACACTCCTGGCACCCCTTGGCGAACTCGATGCAATCCTTTAGCATCGTAGGCCAGTACAAACCTTGTCGAAATAACAACCATTTTATTTTATGGCCAACTTGGTGTGCACCACATGCCCCACTGTGAACTGTTGACAAAGCCAAGTATGCCTCTGATTCACTCAGGCATTTCAGCAAAACTCCTTCAGGGGTCTTTTTGAACAATTCGTTGCCCATCAAGACGTAGCTCCGTGCTTGATATTTTATCTTTCGATCCGAGGCTATTGACGGATTCTGGAGATATTCGACTAAAGGCTTTCTCCAGTCATTGTCCAACAATTCTCCGATGGTAAAGACTTTTAAAGTCTCTTCATCCATATATCCAAACTTTGTAGCCTCTAAGTCTGATGGCTTCAACCCAACTGACACTACCTTGCCTCTAGCTTCGATTACTTCCTGCAAGTCTTCCTTCAAGACCCTATATCCCGAGGAAATCTGTGCTAGATCGTTGGCCACTTGGTTCTGTATTCTCGGTATATGTCGAATAGTTAACGCTTTGAATTTTTTAAGCAGCCTATTGGCCACTACGAAGTACATGATGAGATTTTCTTTAACACATTTGTACTCTTTTGTCAACTGTTTTATCACTTATTCTGAATCACCCATTATTTCGACCTGGGTTGCCCCCAATTTTAACAAAATTTCAAGTCCAGCTATTAAAGCTTCATATTCAGCCTCATTAATGGAACACAACCCTTCGACTTTATACTTGAATTTTGTTGGAATTTTATCTGGCGAAATAATCAACAGACCAATACCCGTGCCATGTTTGTGGCTAGAGCCATCGAAGTATAATTTCCATGGTTCCACTTCAACTATATTCAGGGCATTCTCGTTTATAGAGTGGTCGACGATAAAGTCTGCCACTATTTGCCCTTTGACTGCTTTTAGCGGTCTATAAGTCAAAGAATATTTTGTCAATGCCAGTGCCCATTTTCCAATTCGACTATGCAAAATAGGTTTTGATAACATGTGTTTAATAACATCAAAGTGCGAAGAAACACAAACATCTACTGGTTTAATATATTGCTTTAACTTTGTACATGAGAAATATAAATATAGACATAGCTTTTCGATTTCACTATATCTAGTTTCTGCGTCATTTAAAACTCTACTGAGGTAGTAAATAGCCCTTTCGGCCTCATTCTCATCCTCCTGAGCCAACATGCTCCCTAAAGTTCTATCTGACGCTGCTATGTACAATCGCATACTCCTGCTTCGACACGGAGGCGAAAGGACTGGGGGGTGAGCCAAGTAGTCTTTGATTTTGTCGAAGGCTTCCTGCTGCTCTTTGCCCCACTCGAATCTGTCCCTAGTAATTCGAAGCAAAGGTGAGAAAGCTTGCATCTTGCCGCTTAAGTTGGAGATGAACCTCCTTAGAAAGTTAATTTTCCCCAACAGCGATTGCAGCTCTTTTTTGTTTGACGGCGCTTTTGTTTCTAAGATAGCCTTCGTCTTATTCTGGTTGATTTCGATTCCCTTCTTATGGACAACGAAACCCAAGAAGTCTCCCGCCTGTACACAAAATGCGCACTTCAACGGATTCATTTTGAGGCTGAACCTCCTCATTCTGGCGAACGATTGTCGCAGATGATCCAGATGGCTTTTTCCTGAAACAGATTTCACCACAATATCGTCAATGTATATTTGCATAAAATATTCAATGAAATCATGGAATATAGAATTCATCGCTCGCTGATACGTTGCCCCAGCGTTCTTTAGGCCAAATGGCATTACTACCCATTCGTAAGTGCCTAAGGCCCTTGGACAACGAAACGCTGTTTCGGGAACGTCATCTACCGCGATAAAAATCTAGTTATATCCAGAATAACCATCCAACATACTAAGGTACTCATGGCCAACGGCTGAATCAACTAACATTTCCGCCACTGGCATCGAATATTCGTCCTTGGGAGTGGCTGAATTCAAATCTCTGAAATCAATGCACACTCTTAGGGACCCGTTCTTCTTGATGACTGGGACAATGTTGGCCAGCCATTCGACATACCTCGTTGTGCGAATGAATCTGCAATGAAGGAGCCTTTCGATTTCCTCCTTGATCTTCGACATGACCTCTGGAGCAAAACGCCTTGGGCCCTATTTGACTGGCTTCTTTCCAGGTTTTATTGGTAGTTTATGTTCCACCAAATCCCTTTGCAACCCAGGCATTTCGTCATAGTCCCAGGCGAAACAATCCTTATACTCCCGGAGCAACTAGATGACTTCGATCTTCAGTTGAGGGTCGAGGTTAGCACTAATGTACGTTGGCCTCCTAGTTGGACCCTCTCCTAAATCAATTTCCTCCAATGGATCCTGTGCGAGCATTTTGATGTCTTTCTCCAAAGGATCTCTTTCGAACCCTAGAGGTTCGTTGTTGCGGTGGAAATAGGATCACAAACTATTAATGAGTTTGAATCGCAATTCAATTCACAACCGCTCTTTGATTTATCCGAAGGAAAAGGTCAAAAGAGGGAAAACCTATTTTGCATCGTAAACACAATGCGGGGAAAGATCTAGGGTTCGGGGGTTGGTTAAATTTAGGGAAGGTATTAGCACCCTAAACTTCTGTAGTACTCTACAGGAACCTTTTGTTCAGATGTTTACTATTTGCTTTATTTATTTGCTTAAGGTATATGTACAAAGGATTAAAAGTGAGAAAAGAGACCTAAGGGGTTAATTCTAAGTTTACTCGGCAAGACATCGCATCTTGTGCCTACGTATCCTTACGGGAATGGAATCAGAGTAATCGTAGTTCCCCTCAATAGGGAGGTTAGAAACTTCTTGACTGTGGTCAAGGTCTCAAGGGGAATAAACGCATCTTAAGGACACGCTTACGTGGAGTGTAGAAACTCCAAATCTCTATGTTGAAATGTTAAGTTGTAATTAGGGTTAAATTAGGTTAGGGATTCCGCGGCGGGAAACCCTAAAATGAGCGCGGCGGCTCCTTGACCTAATGCTAGGGGTAAAATTGTAATCTTGCCTGCGGCGAGGCATTTGTGAAAATTAGGGTTTGTAGTTTGTAGTTTTGAGGATTTGAAATTGAATGTGTGAAGTTTTACGGACTATTGGCGCGGCGGCCGAACAGTTAGACCTAACCTTCGGATGTGTGCAATGTGACAGAAATAATGGTAAACGCGTGAGATAATTGAATCATGCAAACAGAGAGATAATGTTATAATTTAAACCATGCAAGCAGAAATTTAAAGGCAGAATTTAAAGAGCGATTGTTAAGTTCGCGAGGTTACATGAGAGGAGCAGATACAATATGATAATGAAATTTGAATTGAACAATAATAAAATAAAATAAATAACGGTTCTAGTTATTATTTTAAAAAAAGATTTTAGTTATTATTTTAAATTTATCTAAAAAAAGGTTTTTCTTAAAAATAATAGGTTTTCATATTAATTTGGAAAAGATGTTAATGTTATTTATTTTAAAAAACAGATTTTTATATTATAACAAGTTTTAATAAATTAATGATAACAATAATAATAATAATAATAATGGTAATAATAATGATAATAATGATAATAATAATAAATAATGATAATAATAATACTAATAATAATAATAATAATAATAATAATAATAATAATAATAATAATAATAATAATAATAATAATAATAATAATAATAATAATAATAATAAAGCAATAATGAATTTTAAATGTGCCAAATAACCCAACAATGTTGCTAACGCAGAAATGCGCTCATCGCAACCAGATCTAAATCGGACGAAACAAAATTTATCGCAAAGAAAAAGAAATTAAGCAAAAAATAGTATTATTGCTCACACAAAAATGCGATCATCGCAACCAGATCGAACTAACACAAATGTCACGCGTCATGCACACAAATGTGCAAACATCGTATCGACATAATTCGATCAAAAATTAATCTTATATATATAAACTCTAACAATTTAAAAATTATATATATATATAAACGTAATAGTAATAGATAAAGAAAAAGAAATAACGGTAATAGATGAAGAAAAAGAAATAACGGTAAAAGATGAAGAAAAAGAAATAACGGTAAAAGATAAAGAAAAAGAAATAACGGTAAACGATGAAGAAAAAGAAACAATAGTAATGGATGAAGAAGAAAACTAAATAACGGCAAACGGCACTCACTCCTCTTAGGTTTTTTTCATTCTCCCCCTTTTTTCCAACAAGGCAACACATGTATATATAGGGAACAAATTAGGGTTAACACCAAATTGTCAATAATGTCCCTAAAGCCCATTTTAAAGCCCAAACTAAATAATTAGTTAAGAAAAAATAAAATTTAAATAATTTAAAATAATTAAAATAAACTTAAAATAAAAACTAATAATCCTATTGATTCCTAAAATCAAAAATATTATAAAAAGAACAAAATTTTTTTCAATATTTTTTATTTTATGATTTTTTGGATATTTTTATGAATAATTTAGAAAAAAGTGAAAAAAATAATATTTTAAAAAATGATTTAATTAAAATACGAAAATAATAATTAAATAATAATAAAAAACTATTTTTGTTATTTTTTAATGAAAGATAGAAAAATTTAGAGTAAAAATAATAAAAAACAAAAAGAGTGACAAAGGTGAGATTCGAACTCTCAACCTCTCACACTCATAACTCCTTACACATGTCCTCCTGCCAATTGTGCCATTTTTACTTTTTAGAAAAAAAATGCATGCCATATGATATTTACCTGCAAAAAGTCAAACGACTACGCAAATTTGTTAGTAATTGATTAAATGCAATAAAAATGCAATGAAATGCAACGACAAATCTTAGGGCAAAATTTGGGGTATTACAGTTGCCCCTATTTAAATAACTTCACCGGGTGATTTGAGTGGCGGAGACTCGAGGAATCATGGTGGAGGGATTTAAATATAGATAACCGAAAATTTTGCCCTTATATGTGGCGATATGCAATGTTATGGACCAAACAAGACTAATGCAGACAATGCCATGAATATGATATGATGTGTATGCTGGAATGATGAGTGCGAAAATGCTGACGAATACGACGACACAGGGACAGACGCTACGAGAAGAACACACTGGGGAAAACGACGCGCTGGGACACAGTACAACACTGGGGAATTCTAAAATGATGGTCAGCTGGTGCGAACACGACCAATTATCATTTTTAGACCGGGAACGAGATTCTCAAATGGAGATGGCACCTATGAGACGGCCTCCACTGGGGAATCTAAAAGTAAAACTGGATCATGTACGACTGCAAGATCGATTACAGAATGCTGGAGCATTGAGCAAAGAATAACATCCAAGCTTTTGTAAACTATCTCTCGTGACAGGATCAAACGGACTTTTCGGGAATCCGTAGCAAATATACAGGGTAAAAAAGAACCGGCTGTATGCCAAAATAAATGGACTTTTAGAATAAGATCCTTAAATGGAGATGGCACCTATGAGATGACCTCCACTTGGGAATGTCTAATAATAATTGGACCTACACAGTTGCAAGATCGATTATAGAATGCTGGAGCATTGAGCAAAGAATAACATCCAAGCTTCTAATAAACTATCCTTCGTGATGGGATCGAATGGACTTTTCAGAAATCCATATCATATATACAGGGTAAAGACCGGCTGTATGCCAAAATAAATGGACTTTGATGGGAACTGCCCTGATAAGCTTCTCGAGGGAGAACTGTCACTTATCGTTGGAAGGGACTTACATGCCAAAATGGATAAGCACTCAAATAAAGAGGCTGCTGCTTATCTGATATATAAATTTTCTCATATTTAAGGTCGGCGCCTGGAATACGATTCTGATTTTTCTTTTACTAAGGGATAAATGAAATTCTTCATACTTCAAGATCGTGCTCTCCTGAATATGAAAAGGGTAAACTGAACATCCTCATAATTCAAGATCGTGCTCTCCTGAATATGATTCCGCTCCTAAAGGGTAAATGAACTTCCTCATTCTTCAAGATCGTGCTCTCCTGAATATGATTCGGCTCAAACCTCCCCGTACTTCAAGATCGTGCTCTCCTGAATACGATTTGGTTTCTTCTTTTACTAAAGGGTAAATGAACTTCTTCATACTTCAAGATCGTGCTCTCCTGAATATGAAAAGGGTAAACTGAACATCCTCATAATTCAAGATCGTGCTCTCCTGAATATGATTCCGCTCCTTCTTTTACTAAAGGGTAAATGAACTTCTTCATACTTCAAGATCGTGCTCTCCTGAATATGATTCGGCTCAAACCTCCCCGTACTTCAAGATCGTGCTCTCCTGAATACGATTTGGTTTCTTCTTTTACTAAAGGGTAAATGAACTTCTTCATACTTCAAGATCGTGCTCTCCTGAATATGAAAAGGGTAAACTGAACATCCTCATAATTCAAGATCGTGCTCTCCTGAATATGATTCCGCTCCTTCTTTTACTAAAGGGTAAATGAACTTCTTCATACTTCAAGATCATGCTCTCCTGAATATGATTCCGCTCCTTCTTTTACTAAAGGGTAAATGAACTTCCTCATACTTCAAGATCGTGCTCTCCTGAATATGATTCCGCTCCTTCTTTTACTAAAGGGTAAATGAACTTCTTCATACTTCAAGATCGTGCTCTCCTGAATATGATTCCGCTCAAACCTCCCCGTACTTCAAGATCGTGCTCTCCTGAATACGATTTGGTTCAAACCTTCCCATACTTCAAGACGACAGGTAAAATGGAAGCCCAACTGCTCAATGGAGATGGCCATTTGCTGCGAGTCATAACGAAGATAGGATTGGCTTCTCAGGCGAGAGATGTCGCTTATTTTGCAAGAGTAGCAATAATAAGCCTCTCATGTAAGAACTGCTTGTAGAGGTGATAACAGATGATGATAAGCTTCTCTAGTGAGAACAGGCGTGTATTGTGTTGTGTAAGGTTGTCATATCGATAGGTTTCTCAGGCGAGAAATGTATCATACCGATGCTGTAACAATGTAGGATTGTAAAGTGTTGTACTGATAGATTTTCCAGGCGTGAACTGGCGTGCATCTGTAAAGGATTAGTTGAAAGATAGTGCAAAATAAATGCACGTCCGGGTACAGTGATAAACTTCTCGGGCGAAAACAGTCGCGTATCTGCCATGGTGTGGTGAAAATCTTTAGATGGTGCAAAATAAATGCACGTCTGGTTGGGCTCGACGACCGACAAGACTGAGATTCAATCTAGGATCGAGCTAGAAAGAAAACTGGTAATCAAGACTCCATCGAGGGAATGAACTCGAAGGGTAGATATCTTATCCTGGCGAGGAAAGATAGCTGAAGTAACCGTCATCCACGAGGATCGAGCTCCGTAGGGAAACTTGGAAACACATATGTATTTTATGCTTAGGGATGACAATCTATTTGAAGAGAATGGACGAACCCAGTTACTCGGCGGTAACGACCAATGATAGAGACACAATGAACCTGTGCATGCTAACGCGTATGCTAATGAATATGTTAATATGAATGTATGTTGATGTCTATGTATGTAAATATGCAGGATGTTATGAAATGAGTATGTAATGAGTATGTAATGAATATGTAATGAATATGTAATGAAATAGGCATGTGATGCTTATGCCCTTGCGTATGCTGACGAAACAGACTAGAGACGGGACGAGAGATGAAATAAACATCTCGACGGAAATACCCTGCGTTCTCTGCAACCAATACGTCAATCATGGGTAAGAAAGATCAATGGTAGAACCAAATCTGGTTTTAAAGTTCTGAATTCTCTGGGGAGAAGGTAATCTGCTTGGGTGTACAGTATCACGTCTTCACATGGGGAGAAGAAAACCTGAGGGACACTTTTGAGTTACCTAAGAAAAAGTTGTCAGCTTATAGTCTCTCTGGGGACTATGAAGAGGCAATAGTTTAGGAGCCTGTTGCAACACTGAGATTCATTGGGGAATGAAGGCCGCTGCGAGTAAAATCCATTGGGTGTATGAGGAAAAGTTGTGAAACCACATAGTTTTGATCTTGAAGGATCTTGTAGTAGTCTCCATTTGTTTCCTTTAAAAACATGGTGCCCCAGGATACTTGCGTTGCGAGGTAGGGTCATCTCAAGAGGATTTTATAGAGAACATCGAGTCCGGTTGCCCCATTGTTCTCAAACTCTTTGAGAGATTTGTCAGGTCTCGACGTAACTGGCACAAATTAATCGTGTTACGACGAAATCTTTGGGAAATAGCTCTTAAGAATGTCAGACTCGCGTTGGTAAGCGAATTGGGAAACTGCCTGCCCCTGTTCAGCAGGATCTTCAAGTTCCACGGGTTATGTTCATATGTAAATCTCTAAGATATCAAGCAAAGTTGTCATGCCTGAAATGCCTATCCTGAGCTTGTCAATGTACACATATATTTGTCCTGAATTTTTGTTTTGAAAAAAGATATCGCGATAACTTGTGACCGAAATCACTAGTCAGGATATAAGTTTTAATTATAATGCCAACATGAATTTTTTCTGAGCATAGCTCGTAGGAGTCAGGAAACGTGATCTTGTCAAGTATGCTTTCAACCGAAGTCCTACTTCAATTAGGTCTTTTAAAGGTTGTATCGTGGCTCGGTTCACGGTTTAAGAAACAAAGGATAAAGGCTCAAAGTTATATTTGTACCCACCCATTCTTCGTGATGTTCTTCAGTCCTATGCTCAATTAACCGGATACGAACGCTCATATCTCAAGCGGATTTGCTATGGTTGAGAACTTATCAAGGCTTTGGACATGGCAGTCACTCACCTATTTCTTTTGGCGTTTCTATCACACGACCTTGTTCTTTAATAGGGATTATAAAAAACTACTGGTTTGGTGTTCTTATTCCCTAACTTTTGCCTGGACAACGTCTTTTGATCTGACTTTGGAGTCCAGCGGGATGCCCCAGTTTTGCCTAAGTCTCCTTCATAGGTTTTGACTTAGCAGGCTCTTATTTTTTTGAATATTCTTTTATGCACAAGTCGTGTAAATCTTTTGAAAGGCTCGTGACTGCCCCACTCCTTAGGTAACCGAGGGATAGTCATTGTATTGGACTTCTTAAGATGCTAAGGATAAATTCTCGAAGGTTTGCTCTTCCTTTTTAAGAGTCTAAGTGCTCGATCGGTTTAACTGAAACCTACCCTGCCCCAGGTTAGGATGAAGGTTCTTAAAAAGAAAGAAAAACTCCTACTTCAAGGCTCAAAGGGTTGACTAGGGATTAACATCCTTATATCTCCAGTGTTTGGGATTTGAAACAATGCCTTACATCATCAGCGGGTTTCAATCGAAAGCATACGACAAGAAATCTGACGTTTTGGGTTCGTCATCCTCCCCCCAAATCTCCATCAGAACAAGAGATCGGGTAAAGTTGGCAATATGATTTATGAAAACGTTTTTTTGAATGAGTGAAACGAATGGATTTATTCAAGACAAACATATGCGTTGCATTAATTAATCAAAGATAAACAAGTTCGTACATGCTAAATATGCTTAATCAAAGAGAAATGCATATAAATAAACAAATGAACTGTCGGAAAAATCCTTCTAAATGTTTATGGAATCTTGCATTCAAGAGTAACAGTTTCCTTTGGCGGAGCCTCAATGGAAAGGACGTCTGGTTCATGATCACTGCGAGTCATTATGACTTGCCCCAGTTATGCTGGTCACATCTTCAACAGTTTTCAGTCGTTGCTTCAAAATAACTTTCTCAGATTCTTTGTTGATCCCGGTCATATCATCTTGAGGGTTACTGAAATGAAGCGAGCTAGGTCTTTGAATAATTACTGGATTCGGCTGATTTGCTGAGGGGACAACATACTTTGCAGATTTTAAGCTTGACAAGCGGGGAACCCCGAGGGGAGTCTCGATCTTCGGCTGAGCATCGCCAAAAGACAACTTCTTCGTTTCTAGCAAATTTCTGACACAGTTCTTAAGAGCGTAGCAATTCTCTAGATCATGGCCGGGCGCACCCTCATGAAATAAACAATGAGCGGCCGCGTTGTAACCTGTAGGTAACGGATTAGGCGGAGGACCCAAAGCACGGGTGGTAATCAGACCTTGTTGTACCAAATGGGGGTATAACTCAGTGAAAGTTATCGGAATTGGAGGACAAGGCTTATACTGCCTCTTACGGGGATAAGGAACCTGATTCTGTGATTGTTGATGAACAGGAGCGTCGGGCACTCGTTGACCGTTGACAGGAACTCGCATGGGCGGATAACCGGAAGGTTGTTGACGGATCGGTGCTTGATATACTGGAGCTGACTGCACAGGCTGGTATGTAGGAAACTGCTGATTGAAAGGAGGTGCAACAGCAGCTACATAGGGTTGTTGGACATATGGATAACCTTGAACATAATTCTGCTGATGTTGCCAAGGTTGAGGGGTAGCTGTTTTGCGGTTCCTCGAACGTGCAGGTCCTTTACCATGGTCGGAGTTAGGAGTTTTGCACTTTGGAGGGGTAGCTCGTCGAACTGGTTGAGCAATAGGAGGCACCAGACCGGATTGAAGACCGTGAGGAGGTACATTCTCGACAGTAACAGCTGGTTGAGATCCCATAACGGTATTAGTAGTCTCAGAAACAACAGTAAACTGAGCATCCACCTTCATACTAAGAGCTCGTAGCATCTCCAAAATCTGCCCTACACTTCCTCGAAGATCTTCGAGTTCATGGCTGACACGGTTGATCTCTTGGTTTTGATCTTCCATTCTTTTGAAGGGTCGTATTTGATGCAGAGAACTCAGGGTGACAAAACTGGAAGGTGAGAGAACCGAATATGAGAAACCGGGAGACACATGCAATGCAAAAGTATGATGCTAAAATGTGAATGCAAATGAAGATTTCATGGAATTCAAATATTTACGAATATTGCGGAATACCAAGGAAACTTTTAATTCATTGAAGACAAATTACAAATAATATTCTTGCAACCAAAATAAGCTAAATAAAAGCCTAGAAAATCCTAGAGAAGCATCTTCCACAACTTCAGTGAGCAGACGGAGAGTCGGAGGAAAATAAATATTCGTAGAGCCTTCTCTTCTTGTAGGATTGTATCTCATCATTCTTCGACTGAATCTGCTTTTGAAGTTCTTCGTACTCGCTGACCATCACATGGTATTTGTTCTTCCATGATTCTGTTTCGCATTGTGATCTCTTCAAAGTGACCTTCAAAGTCTCAGCTTCAGTCATGAAATACTGGACAGGCTCTTCTCTTTGAGGTAAAGGATCTTGGCGAGGGTAGGGCATCTTCAACTCAATAGCTCTTCCTCGGACCCATTGAAGGTATGGTTCCATGGACACACAATTAGGTCTTCCCAAACTTTCTTTGTCTTTTCTATGCAGATGATTCCAAGAGGATAGGATCTGATCTTGAAACTTTTTGTCGTCTTTGAAAAAGATTTTCTCCACATGAATACCTTTAGGCGGTTCTTTCAAGGGATATCCCAACTGTCGGCGAGCTAAGACTGGGTTGTAGCTAATTCCTCCATTGAAACTGGGCAAAGGCACATTGTTGAAGTTTCCACAACTATCAATGATCGATATCCCATCGTACATGCGATTATACCAATCGATATCAGAGTGAGTTAAGGCCATAACTTTTTGCGACCAACGTTCTTGATTAGGTCTCCAGAACGGACCGGACTTGGGTAAGTGAGAAATAAACCACTTGTATAGTAATGGCACACAACATGTAATCATTCCTCCACCATGAAAGTTTCGAAGATGTACTGAATGATAAGTATCACCCAATAGTGTTGGAACTGGATTTCTCCTCATGAAGGTCTTGATTGCATTAAGGTCCACAAACCCCTCAAAACTAGGAAAAAGCAGCAACCCATAAATAAGCAAAGCAAATATTGTCTCAAAGGCAAACATGTCTTTATGATCGGCATAAAATTGGGCCTTCTTAATTAGGAAGTCCCTGGGAAAACCGGAGATCCCCCCTTTGGTGATCATATTGTTTTTGACATCGGATATCCTTAGACAAATGGCTTTAGCAATATCTCGTTCTTTAGGGTCTTCCTCCAAGAAAGGGAATGGAGACTTATCCAAGATAGGTAATCCCACCAACTGAGAGTACTCTTCTAAGGTAGGTAAAAGCTGATAATCTGGAAAGGTGAAGCAGTGATAATCTGGATCATAAAACTGTAGCAAAGTCACAAGAAGTCCTTCGTTTACTTGAACCTTCAACAAAGACAATAGCCTTCCATATCTGTTTTGGAACTTTTCTGGATCTTGAACCAAATCTCTTAGCTTCTCTAGGACTTCCAAATTAAAACCCTTAAAAGTAAATTTCAAAGTATGCTTCCTAGAGTGATCCATGGTATCCTGCAATATTCATAAATAGAGTTTGAATTCCATGAAATCTTAATGCGATGTTTTATGAATGCAATGCATGAAAACACACAAAGTCCTAGGTTAAAGGTATGTGAGCGGAGTCAAGGTCTACCCATCCAGAAAGGAGTGTACTATAGGTTAGTTGTACCTGCAGAACAAGGTTCTAAAAAGTGCCCAAAGTCATCAGCCCATCTTTCGGATATTATCAACCTTCCGATTGACTCGGGGGTTAATAATATTCTCAAGAGAACCTCTTTTGAGTGTAGTATCGCGTAGCAACTGTTGTAGGATTACTCCCACATAGCTCCCGCACTACGTCCTAAATAAGGCCAAGGCGGTGTTAAGGTACTACGGTCTCAACTGAGCGGTGATTCTCGAATCAGCTTGGTCGGGATTCAACTCCCTATAAGCCTCATCGAATATATCCCCATCCTATAATAATGTCACTAGTCCGGGCGTAGGACTTATCTCACAACACAAGGAACAGTCCCCCAGTCAAAGTACAATATATACATGCAAATGAATAGCAAAGCAAATGGTAATAAATATGAACAAATTAGGGATAACCCTTAAAAGTTAAGACATCCCCAGTGAAGTCGCCATTTTCTGTTGCGGTGGAAATAGGATCACAAACTATTAATGAGTTTGAATCGCAATTCAATTCACAACCGCTCTTTGATTTATCCGAAGGAAAAGTTCAAAAGAGGGAAAACCTATTTTGCATCGTAAACACAATGCGGGGAAAGATCTAGGGTTCGGGGGTTGGTTAAATTTAGGGAAGGTATTAGCACCCTAAACTTCTGTAGTACTCTACAGGAACCTTTTGTTCAGATGTTTACTATTTGCTTTATTTATTTGCTTAAGGTATATGTACAAAGGATTAAAAGTGAGAAAAGAGACCTAAGGGGTTAATTCTAAGTTTACTCGGCAAGACATCGCATCTTGTGCCTACGTATCCTTACGGGAATGGAATCAGAGTAATCGTAGTTCCCCTCAATAGGGAGGTTAGAAACTTCTTGACTGTGGTCAAGGTCTCAAGGGGAATAAACGCATCTTAAGGACACGCTTACGTGGAGTGTAGAAACTCCAAATCTCTACGTTGAAATGTTAAGTTGTAATTAGGGTTAAATTAGGTTAGGGATTCCGCGGCGGGAAACCCTAAAATGAGCGCGGCGGCTCCTTGACCTAATGCTAGGGGTAAAATTGTAATCTTGCCTGCGGCGAGGCATTTGTGAAAATTAGGGTTTGTAGTTTGTAGTTTTGAGGATTTGAAATTGAATGTGTGAAGTTTTACGGACTATTGGCGTGGCGGCCGAACAGTTAGACCTAACCTTCGGATGTGTGCAATGTGACAGAAATAATGGTAAACGCGTGAGATAATTGAATCATGCAAACAGAGAGATAATGTTATAATTTAAACCATGCAAGCAGAAATTTAAAGGCAGAATTTAAAGAGCGATTGTTAAGTTCGCGAGGTTACATGAGAGGAGCAGATACAATATGATAATGAAATTTGAATTGAACAATAATAAAATAAAATAAATAACGGTTCTAGTTATTATTTTAAAAAAAGATTTTAGTTATTATTTTAAATTTATCTAAAAAAAGGTTTTTCTTAAAAATAATAGGTTTTCATATTAATTTGGAAAAGATGTTAATGTTATTTATTTTAAAAAACAGATTTTTATATTATAACAAGTTTTAATAAATTAATGATAACAATAATAATAATAATAATGGTAATAATAATGATAATAATGATAATAATAATAAATAATGATAATAATAATACTAATAATAATAATAATAATAATAATAATAATAATAATAATAATAATAATAATAATAATAATAATAAAGCAATAATGAATTTTAAATGTGCCAAATAACCCAACAATGTTGCTAACGCAGAAATGCGCTCATCGCAACCAGATCTAAATCGGACGAAACAAAATTTATCGCAAAGAAAAAGAAATTAAGCAAAAAATAGTATTATTGCTCACACAAAAATGCGATCATCGCAACCAGATCGAACTAACACAAATGTCACGCGTCATGCACACAAATGTGCAAACATCGTATCGACATAATTCGATCAAAAATTAATCTTATATATATAAACTCTAACAATTTAAAAATTATATATATATAAACGTAACAGTAATAGATAAAGAAAAAGAAATAACGGTAATAGATGAAGAAAAAGAAATAACGGTAAAAGATGAAGAAAAAGAAATAACGGTAAAAGATAAAGAAAAAGAAATAACGGTAAACGATGAAGAAAAAGAAACAATAGTAATGGATGAAGAAGAAAACTAAATAACGGCAAACGGCACTCACTCCTCTTAGGTTTTTTTCATTCTCCCCCTTTTTTCCAACAAGGCAACACATGTATATATAGGGAACAAATTAGGGTTAACACCAAATTGTCAATAATGTCCCTAAAGCCCATTTTAAAGCCCAAACTAAATAATTAGTTAAGGAAAAATAAAATTTAAATAATTTAAAATAATTAAAATAAACTTAAAATAAAAACTAATAATCCTATTGATTCCTAAAATCAAAAATATTATAAAAAGAACAAAATTTTTTTCAATATTTTTTATTTTATGATTTTTTGGATATTTTTATGAATAATTTAGAAAAAAGTGAAAAAAATAATATTTTAAAAAATGATTTAATTAAAATACGAAAATAATAATTAAATAATAATAAAAAACTATTTTTGTTATTTTTTAATGAAAGATAGAAAAATTTAGAGTAAAAATAATAAAAAACAAAAAGAGTGACAAAGGTGAGATTCAAACTCTCAACCTCTCACACTCATAACTCCTTACACATGTCCTCCTGCCAATTGTGCCATTTTTACTTTTTAGAAAAAAAATGCATGCCATATGATATTTACCTGCAAAAAGTCAAACGACTACGCAAATTTGTTAGTAATTGATTAAATGCAATAAAAATGCAATGAAATGCAACGACAAATCTTAGGGCAAAATTTGGGGTATTACATTCGTCATCATAGATGGCGTCGAGCCTCTGGCTCTCCCGCTACATTTTGGTGGCTTTTTCAGCCATTTTGTCATGGGCGGCCATTACGGCCGTTTGTAATTTGGTTTCAGCCACATAGGCCGAAATTCTTTGCAGCACCGCTGCTTCAGTCATCAAACTCACTGCCCCACCCAGTGGGGTCAACTGGGGCTGCCCCCAGGTATTTCCCTATCCCAACAAAATCCGTCGACAGGGTGGAGGTATAGTGAGTAGTACACCTCGTCATTTGGTGCGAACTCAAAGTCCGCTGGAGCACAAGGGCCTATGCTGGCCAAGTGCTTGTCGAATTGAAACTGATCTATTTGCCTTCTGGGCACCCTGAAGTATCCTTGATCAGCTTCAATATTTTCAACTATGCCATCTGGCCTCCAGATGGCAATCCTTTGATGCATCGATGATGGCACTACTCCAATGCCATGTATCCATTCTCGGCCAAGCAATAAATTGTAGTTGGCCGTGGTTTCGACCACCATGAATATCGTTGGTCTTGTAATTGTTCCGACGGTTACGTCCACCTGAATCACACCCCTGGTGGTTCCTACTTTTCCTTCATAATTCGACAAAACCATATTGTGTGGCTTTGTATCAGCGTCATGCTTTCCTATTTTGGTCAGCAAAGAATGTGGCATCATGTTTACCGTAGCGCCACAATCCACCAGTATTTTGTTGATGGGGATGTTCTCCACTTTTGCTGTAATATACAACGGTTTCAGGTGGGTCCTTATTTCTTCAGTGGGCCGTTCGAAGAAAGCGTTTTGCTCTTCGACACAGCCGTTGTTCATCACGTAATAGCATACAGGTTTATGTGCTGCCATTTCCCATTCAGCGTCTGCGCCTGGTTCTTCGACCTCTGAAACCCTATCGAACTCCCGGGGCGTCACCGACACCATGTTGACCACCAGGTTCAAAGAGTCATTGGAGTCAGAGTCAAAGTTATCTATCATGTCTTCGTCCCCTTCCGTTGGTCTGTCTTGTTTAGACGAAAACAGCCTTCGCTCAACTGGTAACTTTTCAGCTATCTTCGACTGTTGTCCTTCTTTTCTGGGGGGGTTTGAACTATTCTTTGACTGATTTTTCTCCATCTCTTCTCTGAGAGCCTTTCTTCTTCTTTTCTCTCTCCTCCATTGAGATCTAGTCATAGGATTCTTACCTTTATAGTTTTCAGATACGTGCGCTGTTTTTGAGGATTGATACTCCTTACTGTAGGAGACCGAAGATCCTCGATTCACTTCAAAGTTCTTCCACCTTTGCTGCCCTTGCGCCCTCTCTTCATTAGGCTTCCTCCACTTTCCATCAGCGGAATCGACAACAGGTTTGAAACTGGCGGGCCTAGCACTTGGTGGCCTGATTCGAGGCTCAGACCGTTTGTCTTCTGTCCTCCTGTGGTAGCTCTTTCGTTGATCAAAACCATGGCCACCTCTGTTCAGTCGACGTCGACGTTCTCCCTCTAACTTCTCTGCTGCTTTTCTATCGAAAATGGCGCTGCACCTGGGGCACAACATCACGCTCGATCCATTGTCTTTGCACCGATGTAAAAAACCAACGATTGACTCTTCTGTCTCTGGGTATGCTAACCTGCTACATCCCTCATGGTGTTTTGATTCTTTCTCTTCCATGGTCTCCGATGGGTTAATGTCGACCATATTAACTTCGACCGTCCCGGCCAGCTTCATTCATTCCAAGCCCTCAGTGGCCTGGTCCATTCTGACAAAATGGTCAGCTGTTTCCTTGGTTACCATGGCGTAACTTGGATGACTTTGAACCCCTAGACTTGAATCGTTATCGTTTTGACCAGTATTCTCCTTGACTGTAACTGACGCATCGTCCAAACCGAAACCCATGACGAATTTCGCCATCACTGGTGCTGAAATGAGGTCCTCAGTGACCTCTATCATGTTAACAGAAAACTCGATGCCCTCAGTAGCATCTATCATGTTTGCTTCCATAGGTTCAGCATAAAGAGCATCAGCCAATTGCAGCGGATCAGCATCCACCTTCATCTGGCCCTTCGCCTTATCTCCAAACTTCAAGCGTCTGTTGCACCCTAAAATTTGCTCAACCTTATTCACTTGGTTTATGTTTCAATATCATTAGCATTTGCATATATAGAGTCATGTACATAGTCTAATCATCTGCATAGCATAAGCATAGCAAGACATCCAACAGGGGACCAATCATTATTCTCATCTCTAGAGGCCTATCAAGAGGTTATTATCCAAATTCAATCTCATTCAAGTCATCAGAAAAGAATTTGAAAGTTGGAGAAGTCAGTAGATCAAGCATTGAGTATATCTCCTAACTGAGGGTGTCTGAGGATCAACAAAGAAATTGTGAGCTATGGGCTGAGCATGGGGAGTATCTAGATATCATAAAGAGCTTAGAAAGTCATTTGGAGAAGGAGACAAGTCATTGGTGTAGTCACAAGAGTTGTGGAGGAAGACAGTCAACTAGGGTTTCATCTGGGTCAACCCTGGGTCAACCCTAGGTCAAAGGATTGTTTGAAAGGCATTGAGGGCTATTGAGGAGATGTGGGGTTCATCATTTGACATGGAGAATAAGGATATGTTGTTATGCTAAGAAGAAATCAAGAGAAATCAAGGAGAAGAGGAAGTTCTAAATTAGGGTTTCTGTGCAAAATCCCCTAGTTTAGGTTAAATTTCCAAGCAAGATAAGTCAAAATGCAAGCTTCAAATGGATCCTTGGTCAACATGAAACTTGTATAGGATATCAAGACCTTTAATTTGAGTGGTGGAAGACATCAAGTAGATTTATAGAACTCAAGTTATGGTCCTTACAAGTTACAGGTCATCTGAGGTATCTGAAATTTTGTCTGTGAAAGTGACTTGACTTCTAAGCAATTTTTGCCCCTCAAGGAGATTTCAAATGAATTTATGGTCAACATAAGAATTGTTCCTCCTTGTCTTAAATTTCTAGAATGGTATAGTATGCCTTCATATGATTTGTGGAACTCTACTTATGGTCTTGGCAAGCAAAGGGTATTTTGGTCATCTAAGGATTACAGGTCATTCTTAGCCTATGCTCAAAACTCATACAAGGAAGCCTCAAATGAAAAACTTCCCAACATCAAAGTTGCTCAAAATTCCATTTTAAGTCAAGAAAATAAGTCATGGAAGTTTGTAAGTGCATGGAACAAGACTTGATAAAAGTTGGTGAAAAATGACTTAAAAAAGGCATATAACTTGAAAAAGTTCAAGTTGGAAAATGGTTTGAGAGATCTACAAGTCCAATATGGGTCATCCAATATACCAAATTGATTCCCAACATCATTTTAAAGACATTGGTTCAGCCACATTTTTGATTTTAGGTTTAAAAATTGGACTTCCTTTGTAAAGTTGTTTCTTGCATCATAAGGCAACATGGTAAGTCTTCACACAAGGCAAGGAAAAGCTTGGTTTTTCATACATACACTCCTAATATCTCATGAAAGGAGATTTTCATTCAAATTTACCCAAGGTGCAAGCATGGCATGAGATTATTCAAGATACCACCAAATGATAAATTCATGAAAGTTCCACAAGTTTCTAGATCCCTCTAGGACCAATCTAGAAGCTTCTCATTCTGTTAATCCTCACCTACATAAGGAAGTGAAGCCATTTGTGCATTGGTTGGTGATTCTTTGAGCTTGCAAACATTACTTTGAATCCTTCACTCCAATTTGCATTTTCTATCCAAACTCCATTAAAGCTTCATCAATCATCTCAGTTTCTGTTATCATCATCATCCACCATTATCATAGGGTAATTGGCAAAGGAAATTGGAAGGAATTCGTGGCTGGTGAAGGTGATCCAAGTTTACACTCCAACTTGCATGAAGAGGGGGATAAGGTGATTCAAGAAGATTTAGCCACAACCATTGCAAACAGTAGAAAGCACACCATTGGAGGAGCATCTAGAAGCCATTACAAGTCTTGAATTGCAGCACAACTACCCTTGCCATCATCACTTGCAAGGTATGCAAAACCCTTCGAATCTCCTTATTTATGCTGTTGTAGATCATGTGGTTAAGATAGGAATGCTTAGAGACCATAGGGGATTGATTCATGAGATCTAGAGAGAGTTATATGAAGTTTGAGGGCAGAGTGGTGAAACTTTGATGAGCAAGAAACCCTAGTTTAGGGGATGATAATCATGATAGATTAGTTCAGAATAGTCAGTGCAATGTGGTGAGTGCATTAGTACAAGAATTGGCAAGTTTGGTTATCATGCACACCAGGTGTAATGCAGTGGTACCAGGGTATTCTAGCTATCGGGTTTGATTACACATTGAGATTCAACAAAATCTAGGGTTAGGATCTTGTAGAGGGTGAAGAGTAGAGCAGTTTTGGTGTTGAGATCGTGGCGTTTGGTTGAGTGAGGAAGGAGAATGATGAGCTCGAAAATGCTTGCATGGGAATCATTTTCTGAAACCCTAATGGCTGGAGGAAGAAGACGATACGTGGGCCCTTGGATCTGAGGAGGAAGCTTGACTTGACCAAGGATCTAACGATCCACATTCAATCTGAATTTGGAGGCAAATTTCAAAAGAATGAAACGATGCGTTTCATTAAAGGGCACTGGTGGGCCGTTTCTATTATCTGCACCCCCACTCTTGCTGGGCCCAACGTGTATCCAAGTGTTTTTCTTACTTTTCATACCCCCATTGTCTTTAATTCACTTTAATCTCTTTTCAATTTTTCATGCATTTTCAAAAAATCATAATAAATCATAGAATTCATATTTTTTGATAATTCTTTTTGCATAATTTTCTTCAAGATGTCTAGAAAATTATAAAAAATAAAAATTGCATTTTATTTTTTATTTGATATTTTTCCCATATTTTCCAAATAAATGCCTATTTTAGGTGTTTCATTTCATGCATGATTTTGTTAATTTTTGTTCTAATCAATGCTTTAATATTTTTTGTCCATTCTTGTTAGGTTGATTAATAGACATTGTTAGCTTGTGCATGCAATTTAGTTCATATTTTTAGGAATTAATTTGAGGTGATTAGTTTAGGTGAAAACAACATGAACAAAATTAGGGTTTTAAATCAACTTAGGTGAAATAGTTTAATTCTTTTAGGATAGTTTAAATTTGATTTTTGGGGTATGGACTATAGGGGTTATGGGTATAGGATAGATCCCCTTAGAAATCACCAGGATTCCCCTACTGCTATTAGTATAAACTGCTATTATTACTGTTTGACTGGTGTGGTGTGCCCTCTGGGGATTATTGTTTGTCTGTGTGGGTATTGGGATTGCTTGGGGATTGGGAGAGATGAAGACTTGTGATGTTGAAGCCATTGGAGATCCAGTGACTGAAGACCAACTTCCATTGTTGATGAGGAGATTCCTGCTAGCAGCTGTTGAGGAGATTAGGGTTTAGGAGCTAGGCAGAGCTCTAGATTAGAAAGCTTGATTCTCAAACATGGAAGGTTTTGACTGCCTCCATTCCTATCTGTGATACAGAGTCTCTCTAAGACACTCACCCCCCTTCCCTTGGAAGGCTTGGTGCTACTGTCTAAGGGATAGAACTCTTGAGAGAAAATGTCTTATGTGTTAATAGCAGTTGGTTTGCCACCCTTGGTAGTCAACTAATTGCTTAACACCCAATTCACTCTTGTGATTGATCCCTCAGCTTGGAGGATGAGACTTGAAGAAAAGCCATTGTAGACTGAAGATTGATGACCAAAGCCCTTGCTTAAAGACTGTGGAGATGGAGAGTGATGCTTACTGAAGCTTGTAGCTGATTGGAGAGGACTGGAAGATAGGTGTTGATACAGAGCTGCTGTGGCTGTTTATTTTTATGCTGTTATTCATTCCTGATGTATTGATTGGTTTTCCTGACTGTATTGTTTATTGTTTACCCTGTTGGGTTGAAAGTGAAGCCTGTTCACTTTTGCCTATTGTTTTTCAGGTTCGAGGTTGAGTGGGACTCCCTTGCCTCGCTTGTATTGCTGCATCCATGCATTTTACTGCTTTACTGTATATATCTGATATTGTTTCTGTTTCTGTCTGTTCCCTTAGGATCTCTGTTTCTCTCTGTGCAAGAGAGGAGCATGATAGACACTAGGTCCTAACCCATGCATGATAACATTAGGATAGTTTGATTCCCTTCGCAACCATAGGTTAGAGTTTTGTCTCTTCTTTCTCAAAACAAACAGAAAAACACAATAAATATTCCAAACGCAATAAAAGACACTTCTTCCGTAAAAGAATGTGAACTCACCAAAACGTCATTTTTGTCCGCTTGGACTGTTAATCAGAAAAACCCTTTTTTAGAAGGAATAAAAACAATCAAGACAGACTTGTGTCATACGTGGCCCGAACTACGTTTGCTCTGATCTTCCATGCAGTGTGGAAGTACGTAGGCATAGGATGCGATATCCTAGCGAGCAACCTTCCCCTCCTTTCCCGTAGGTAGGCGAACTACGTTGACTCTGATTTCTCGTTCCAGACGGGAATACGTAGGCATAAAGTGCGATACTTTGCCGAGTCATTTTATTTCCATTTTCTTTTCTTTTAACCCTTAACCTTTAGAGTAGATAGAATAACAATCCATACCCGAAAACAAGCGTGGATCCCGTCGAGTACGACGGACGTGAGGGGTGCTAATACCTTCCCCTTGCGTAACCGACTCCCGAATCCAGGTTTTGGTTGCGACGACCATACCTTTCCCGTGTTGTGCGAGGTTTACTCTGAGCGTTTCCTTTCCCTCCCGTGGGATAAATAACGCACGGTGGCGACTCTTCTGTTCAGCCGACGCCGATTTTCGCAGTAGCGACAGTGTAACACCCCCTTTCTATACCCCAATTAAATTAGATAAATCAATTAGGCACATAGAAAATTTATTTCATCAGAGTTTGATTAAAACATGGTATAAAAGAGGCGCATCACATTATCATGAAATTAAACACATACGATACCTGCTCAAAATAGATATGCAACAATGGGTAACCCACATCTCAATATTTAGAATAAAGCGGAAACATCCAAATATTGAATCGATCTCATTCATAAAAGTATATACAACCATCAGTTAATTCATGTTTTACAACGTATCCACAACAGATACATACACATATATATCACAAAAGAATCAAAACAAATGTAACTCCAAAAGAGTCAAAGGCTTCCTAACTACCCAGATGTTACATATCAGAGCCATTGACCAAAAAGAATGAAGACATCGCTTCACAAAAAGAACCTCCAGCTTCCTACTCTGCAATGCCTCATAGAGCATTAGAAAACAGCAGAAGGGTGAGAAACAACATCATAACAGTTAATGCATAAAATTGTATATATACATAACTCCATAATTATACAAGTTATACTCAAATTATGTTCTCACCACATTAAGCATATACAAATAATCATGTCTCTACACATACACATGAACATTCACTATATTTCCTCCAAACAATCACATATAACATACACAGTTATATTCACACAACCAATGCATCATACACAGATGACTCATGCAACTCATAGAGACCGACACACGACTCTATGCAGATGCAAATGCGGTACCGACTCATTCAACAAATTCCCTAAGGAATCGAGTATTCAGCAGATCCTCCACGGGATCAAGTACTCAGCAGATTCTCCACGGAATCAAATATTCATCAGATTCTCCACGGAATCGAATATTCAGCAGATCCTCCACGGGATCAAGTACTCAGCAGATTCTCCACGGAATCAAATACTCTAACCAATCCTCCACGGGATTACATGTTATGACCGATTCTCCGAGGAATCACACAATGCAACCGATTCTCCAAGGAATCACTCAATGCAACCGATTCTCCAAGGAATCGAATATAACCATCGTATCATACGAGGTTCTACAAATCCTCCGAGGGATCAATCGACACAAAAATGCATACTATGCTCACAAACATATTCATTGCATTTATCACATACATAGCATATATCTATCATGCATTCACATTATACACCATTTCACACAAGGTTTACATACCTATTAATCCATCAATGCATTTCTATCTAATTCGAGCAAACGCACAACATTATCAAACGATTAAGATTCACAATCGGCTCCACAATCTAGGATTCACGCCTTTCGGCCACCCACAACACAACATGTTGAAACAGTTCACACATCAATCATTCATATAGGCATTAATCATAATTGAATCAACCAAACATCATGCCATGAACAAACAGCAAAACAAATAACACTGCCAGGTTCGCTAACCTTCGCCTGGCGAAGCCACGCAGCGAATGCTCGCTGGCCTTCGCCTGGCGAACTCCCCAGCGAAGTCCACTGGGAGTAATTCTGGAATTACTCGCTGAGGCTCGCTACCCACTCGCCTGGCGAACCTTCGCCAACTCACCTCGCCTGGCGAACTTGCCAGCGAATACAGGGTATTAGCTTCTGACTTGCTTCGCTACAGCTCGCTGGGCTTCGCCTGGCGAAGCTTCGCTGCCATTCGCCTGGCGAACTTGCGAAGACAGAACTTCCATGGCTGTCTCAAAGCCCAAACTCCACACAACCAACCGATTAAATCCAAACCAGTCACAGTAGCACAACCCAACCATCACCCGACTAAACTACATCGTCTAATCCGAGTTCTAACCGATTAAAACCTCATTCTACTCACAAAACCAACTTCTAACCTAAGTGGAAAAAGAGTAGAAACTCTACAAATTCCACACACATACACATACAATCATACACATTAAAGAGATGATGGAGTTTCACACCCTTACCGATCGATTGCAAGCTTTGGTAATGATTCCTTGATGATCCTAGGTTTTCCTCTCCACTTTCTCTTCTCTTTCTCTTCTCCTCTTTTCTTTCTCTTGTTTTTCTTCTTATGTTACTATCTTTCTTCCTTTTTCCTCTCTTATTCTATTTCTATCTCTATTTCTTTCCTCTCAAATTCTTTCCAACACTTATCAATCAATTCTTACACTAAAGTGCTAAATGTCTAAAATGCCCTTTTTACTCTAATTCCCCGAAAACTCTCTGAATCGGTAAAAATAGATAAAATAAGCAAAACACCACATAGCAATATATAATTTCTCAATTTAAAATAAACATCAATTAAATAAATTAAAAGACTCAACAATTAATGGGAATTCAGAATCGGGGCGTTACAACTCTCCCCCACTTTAGAAATTTTCGTCCTCGAAAATATCACCTGATTCAAACAACTCTGGATGCGATTCTCGCATCTTGCTCTCCAATTCCCAAGTCATGTTGCCTTCCGCGGCACCTCCCCAGGACACTTTCACAAGCGCAATATCCTTGCCTCTTAGTTTCTTAACTTCACGGTCCAAAATACTAACCGGTAAAACTTCAACTGTAAGGTTATCTCTTACTTCAACTTCATCCATTGGGATCACATGTGACGGATCCGGAACATACTTCCGAAGTTGCGAGACATGGAATACATCATGCAAATTCGAAAGGTTCGGAGGCAACGCCACACGATACGCCACAGCACCAACCCGTGCGACAATCTGATACGGACCAATAAAACGAGAAGTCAACTTTCTCGACTTCAAAGCACGACCCACACCCGTAACTGGTGTAACTCTCAAAAACACATGGTCTCCCTCTTGAAACTCGAGATCCTTTCTCCTTTTATCATGATAACTTTTCTGTCTATTCTGAGAAGCTCTCATCTTTTCCCGAATAAATTTCACCTTTTCCGTCGTTTGCTGTACCATTTCAGGACCAACTACCGACCTTTCACCCGTCTCATGCCAACACAGAGGTGTTCGACATCTCCGTCCATATAAAGCCTCAAATGGCGCCATACCGATACTCGAATGGAAACTGTTATTATAGGTGAACTCAATCAACGCTAAATAACCGTCCCACGCACCACCTTGTTCAAGCACACAAGCACGCAACAGATCTTCTAACGATTGAATCGTCCTCTCGGTTTGACCATCCATTTGCGGATGATATGCCGAACTCAATCTCAACTTAGAACCCAAGGCACCTTGCAAACTCTCCCAAAATCTTGAAGTAAATCTAGGATCTCTATCCGACACAATACTCTTAGGAACTCCATGAAGCTTCACAATAGTGCCAACATAAATCTCGGCCAACCTTTCCAAAGAATAAGTAATATCAATCGGAATAAAGTGAGCCGATTTAGTAAGCCTATCAACAATCACCCAAATAGCATTATGTCCTCTTTGCGTATTCGGCAATCCCGTAACAAAATCCATCGATATACTATCCCATTTCCATTCCGGAATATCCAACGGTTGCATCAATCCACTAGGCTTCTGATGCTCTACCTTAGACTTCTGACAAGTCAAACACGAGTACACAAAACGAGCAACATCGCTTTTCAATCCAGACCACCAAAAGATCTTCTTCAAATCCTGATACATCTTATTCGCTCCCGGATGAATACTTAAGTTACTCCGATGTCCCTCTTCCAATATCATCTTCTTCAAATCCGCGTCATCGGGAATACAAATACGACCTCGAAACCTCAAAACTCCTAATTCATCAACTTTGAAATCTTCATTTCCATTCGTCATCAAATCCACAAATTTCAAATCCAACTTTTGCTTTTCACACACCGTAGCAAGGAAATCATTCGTGACATGCAACATACCTAGCGTCACACTACCCGGTGTTAACTCACAAACCAAACTCAAATCTCTAAAGTTCTCCAAGAGTTCCCACTCTCTAACCATCAAAGTAGACACGTGTAACGACTTCCGACTTAAGGCATCTGCTACCACATTCGCCTTACCCGGATGATAATTAAACCAAAATCATAGTCCTTCAAAAGTTCTAGCCATCTCCTTTGCCTCATATTCAATTCCTTTTGATCAAACAAATACTTCAAACTCTTGTGATCGCTAAAAACCTCAAATCTTGCACCATAAAGATAGTGCCTCCAAATTTTCAAAACGAACACTACGGCCGCTAACTCCAAATCATGAGTAGGATAATTCTTTTCATGCACTCTCAACTGCCTAGAAGCATACGCCACGACCTTCCCATCTTGCATCAATACACCACCCAATCCTGACAAAGAAGCATCGCAGTAAACCACAAAAGGTTCCGTAGGATTCGGCAAAATCAAAACTGGCGCTGTTGTTAACCTTCTCTTTAATTCCATGAAACTCTCTTCACAATTAACATCCCAAATAAAAGCCTTTCCTTTACAAGTCAACTGCGTTAACGGAAGTGCTAACTTTGAAAATCCTTCGATAAACCTCCGGTAGTAACCGGCCAAGCCCAAAAAGCTTCGAATTTCTGTAACCGATCTTGGAGTCTCCCATTGCATTACCGCATCGATCTTGGATGGATCCATACTAATACCATTGCCGGAAATAATATGTCCAAGAAAACTCACCTTCGACAACCAAAACTCACACTTAGACAACTTTGCGTACAACTTCTTCTCTTTCAAAATCCGCAACACAATCCTTAAATGTTCTTCGTGCTCCACACGAGACTTAGAATAAATCAAAATGTCATCGATAAACACCACCACAAAACGATCCAACTGCTCGTGGAAGATACGGTTCATATATTCCATGAAAACACCCGGCGCGTTAGAAACTCCGAATGGCATCACCGTATACTCATAGTGACCATATCGTGTTCTAAAAGCCGTCTTCGAAATATCTTCTTCCTTAACCCGAATCTGGTGATAACCGGATCTCAAATCAATCTTACTAAAAACATGGGCTCCAACCAATTGATCCATCAAATCATCAATTCTTGGAAGCGGATACTTGTTCTTAATTGTTACCTTATTCAACTGCCGATAATCAATACACAATCGCATACTACCATCCTTCTTCTTTACCAACAATACCGGCGCACCCCAAGGAGAGACACTTGGTCTTACAAATGTCTTATCCAACAAATCATTCAACTGCTTCTTCAATTCCACCAACTCCGATGCCGACATCCGATACGGGGCCATCGAAATCGGTCTAGTACCCGGAACTAGATCAATAGAAAATTCAACCTCTCTCTTTGGCGGCACATCCGTAACATCTTCCGGAAACACTTCAGGAAATTCACAAACCACAGGAAACACGTCGAGCTCAACTTTGCTCTCCACCGACAACGATGCAAACAAACCAAACAACTGAGCTTCGTCCGCTAAAAGTTTCTTCAACTCTTTAGTGGAAAGAAAACTCTCGTTTTCACCATCTTCCAAAGAAGGAAACCTTACTAACTTGTGATAGCAATCCAAATGAACTCTATTAAATTGCAACCAGTTCATACCCAAGATTACGTCCAAACCTTCCAACGGCAAACACACTAAATCCATAACGAAGTCCTTACCATACATGGTCAAAGGACAACTTGCACACACCAAAGAAGTGGTTACCGACCCCGAAGCGGGAGTCCCAATAACCATACCACTACTCAAAGAAACCATACACAAATCCAACCGCTTAGCACACGCAAGAGAAATGAACGAGTGAGTCGCTCCAGTATCAATAATAGCAACTAAAGGCATATCATTAATAAAGCATGTACCTTTAATCAAACGATCTGCCGCATTAGTGGCGTCTGAACCTGCTAATGCGAATACTTTTCCGCTCGCCGGAGCTTGCTTCGGTTTGGTACAATTCGGGCTAATGTGACCCACCTCGCCACAATTAAAACACTTCACAGCATTCTTTCTACACTCTGCTGCATCATGACCAAAGAGTCCACAGTTGGAACACTTCGCCTTGAACTTTCCACAATCATAAGACTTGTGGCCCATCACGCCACACTTAAAACATTTGATCGCACCGGAACCTCCTCCGGGTCTCCTATCAAAGTTTCCCCTATGTTTGCCCTTCTCAGCAGGCGTCACATAAGGTTCGCTTCGTACTTGCTGCTTCCCTCTCTTCTCGCCCAAACCCTTATAATGAGTAGAACGAGCTCTACTGTCTTCTTCATAAATTCTGCAACACTCAGTCAAATCCGAAAATCTTCGTATCCTTTGATAACCCACCGCTTGCTTTATCTCAGGACGCAAGACATTCTCATACTTGATACATTTGGAAAATTCCGCCGTAACCGCATCATAGTGAGGGTGAAACTTCACTAACTCAGTAAACTTAGCGGTGTAGTCCACCACCGACATATTACCTTGTCTCAACTCCAGAAATTCCATTTCTCTCTTCCCTTTAACACTTTCGGGATAATACTTCCTTAGAAACTCAGCACGAAATAAATCCCACGTAATCTCCTCGTCGTCGACCTCAAGAACTTGCCTCATGCTGACCCACCAGTCATCGGCCTCTTCTCTCAGCATGTGAGTCCCTAGTCTCACCTTATTCCCTTCAGCACAATCCATCACCCTAAAAATTCTCTCAATTTCCTTTAACCATATCTGAGCACCATCCGGATCAAATCTCCCTTTAAACACCGGTGGTTGGTTCTTCCTGAACTCATCATTCGCATTCACGTTAGGTGCACCCTGCACAGCTCTGGCCATAGCCTCTAACGCTGCTGCCATAGCATTGTCATTACGACCTGCCATATTCTGAGGATTCCCAAAAATAACAACAAGGTTAAACAACCGTTCAACCAACACAACAACAAGACAGACACGACTGACTCAACACTGGCTCTAATACCACTTAATGTAACACCCCCTTTCTATACCCCAATTAAATTAGATAAATCAATTAGGCACATAGAAAATTTATTTCATCAGAGTTTGATTAAAACATGGTATAAAAGAGGCGCATCACATTATCATGAAATTAAACACATACGATACCTGCTCAAAATAGATATGCAACAATGGGTAACCCACATCTCAATATTTAGAATAAAGCGGAAACATCCAAATATTGAATCGATCTCATTCATAAAAGTATATACAACCATCAGTTAATTCATGTTTTACAACGTATCCACAACAGATACATACACATATGTATCACAAAAGAATCAAAACAAACGTAACTCCAAAAGAGTCAAAGGCTTCCTAACTACCCAGATGTTACATATCAGAGCCATTGACCAAAAAGAATGAAGACATCGCTTCACAAAAAGAACCTCCAGCTTCCTACTCTGCAATGCCTCATAGAGCATTAGAAAACAGCAGAAGGGTGAGAAACAACATCATAACAGTTAATGCATAAAATTGTATATATACATAACTCCATAATTATACAAGTTATACTCAAATTATGTTCTCACCACATTAAGCATATACAAATAATCATGTCTCTACACATACACATGAACATTCACTATATTTCCTCCAAACAATCACATATAACATACACAGTTATATTCACACAACCAATGCATCATACGCAGATGACTCATGCAACTCATAGAGACCGACACACTACTCTATGCAGATGCAAATGCGGTACCGACTCATTCAACAAATTCCCTAAGGAATCGAGTATTCAGCAGATCCTCCACGGGATCAAGTACTCAGCAGATTCTCCACGGAATCAAATATTCATCAGATTCTCCACGGAATCGAATATTCAGCAGATCCTCCACGGGATCAAGTACTCAGCAGATTCTCCACGGAATCAAATACTCTAACCAATCCTCCACGGGATTACATGTTATGACCGATTCTCCGAGGAATCACACAATGCAACCGATTCTCCAAGGAATCACTCAATGCAACCGATTCTCCAAGGAATCGAATATAACCATCGTATCATACGAGGTTCTACAAATCCTCCGAGGGATCAATCGACACAAAAATGCATACTATGCTCACAAACATATTCATTGCATTTATCACATACATAGCATATATCTATCATGCATTCACATTATACACCATTTCACACAAGGTTTACATACCTATTAATCCATCAATGCATTTCTATCTAATTCGAGCAAACGCACAACATTATCAAACGATTAAGATTCACAATCGGCTCCACAATCTAGGATTCACGCCTTTCGGCCACCCACAACACAACATGTTGAAACAGTTCACACATCAATCATTCATATAGGCATTAATCATAATTGAATCAACCAAACATCATGCCATGAACAAACAGCAAAACAAATAACACTGCCAGGTTCGCTAACCTTCGCCTGGCGAAGCCACGCAGCGAATGCTCGCTGGCCTTCGCCTGGCGAACTCCCCAGCGAAGTCCACTGGGAGTAATTCTGGAATTACTCGCTGAGGCTCGCTACCCACTCGCCTGGCGAACCTTCGCCAACTCACCTCGCCTGGCGAACTTGCCAGCGAATACAGGGTATTAGCTTCTGACTTGCTTCGCTACAGCTCGCTGGGCTTCGCCTGGCGAAGCTTCGCTGCCATTCGCCTGGCGAACTTGCGAAGACAGAACTTCCATGGCTGTCTCAAAGCCCAAACTCCACACAACCAACCGATTAAATCCAAACCAGTCACAGTAGCACAACCCAACCATCACCCGACTAAACTACATCGTCTAATCCGAGTTCTAACCGATTAAAACCTCATTCTACTCACAAAACCAACTTCTAACCTAAGTGGAAAAAGAGTAGAAACTCTACAAATTCCACACACATACACATACAATCATACACATTAAAGAGATGATGGAGTTTCACACCCTTACCGATCGATTGCAAGCTTTGGTAATGATTCCTTGATGATCCTAGGTTTTCCTCTCCACTTTCTCTTCTCTTTCTCTTCTCCTCTTTTCTTTCTCTTGTTTTTATTCTTATGTTACTATCTTTCTTCCTTTTTCCTCTCTTATTCTATTTCTATCTCTATTTCTTTCCTCTCAAATTCTTTCCAACACTTATCAATCAATTCTTACACTAAAGTGCTAAATGTCTAAAATGCCCTTTTTACTCTAATTCCCCGAAAACTCTCTGAATCGGTAAAAATAGATAAAATAAGCAAAACACCACATAGCAATATATAATTTCTCAATTTAAAATAAACATCAATTAAATAAATTAAAAGACTCAACAATTAATGGGAATTCAGAATCGGGGCGTTACAGACAGCGTCCCTCCTGTATCGCGTTCTGGACGAGATCCCTGAAAAGAAAACATTGAGATGTTTTATGACCCAGAAAATTATGGTACTTACAAAAACCTCTCTTTTTCCGCTGCTCTAAAGGCGGTGTTTTAGCATCAGGCGGCAATATCATCTATCCATCTTTTACTAGCAAATCGAAGATTTCATCACATTTCGTGATGTCAAAGGTGTAAGTTTTCTTAGGGAACCTGTCGTTCTTTTCTGATTCGACAAAGCCCTTTCCTTGAGGAGGGGCCAGTACTCGACAAGAATATGGGGGACCCTGTTTTAATTCAGCAAGATCGACTTCGTTCTCCTCGAAGTAGGGGGACTCTTCGCGAGCCCCTTCGCTACTTTCGTTGAGTTCGACAAAAGCTACTTTCTTGCCTTTGTTAAATCTCGCCTTTTTGTCTTTCAGCCTTTCTAGCTGTCGGACTCTGTCGGCCAATTGGGTCATATCTCTCAGATACTGCGTATCTAATTTCTTCCTAATAGAGTAATCTAAACCTCCTGCTGCCATTTCGAACAACTCATGTTCAGGCACCTGTGTAAAACACCTTGCCTTAAGTAGTCGAAACCTATTGAGGTATTCTTCGATTGGCTCTGAAAACTTACGCTTTACACTGGCCAACTCTTTCAAACTAATCTTCGTCTGGCCCATGTAAAACTGTTCATGGAAGAGTCGTTCTAACTGCGTCCAGCTACATATTGTACTTGGTGGTAAAGTGGTAAACCACGTGAAGGCGTTCTTTGTAAGAGAACTTGGGAAGTATTTTATCTTAAGGCTTTCGTCATTGGCTATCTCCCCAGCCTCAATTATGTAGCGTGCTACGTGTTCGACGGTGGACTCCGTCGTGTCCCCTGAAAACTTAGTGAACTTAGGCACCTTGGTCCTAGGGGGTAATTCCGCTCGAAGGATGTAGTCGACTATTGGTGAAGTATAATTTGGCCTAGTAAACCCAGTGTTTAGGCCATTTTGAGTCATGATTCTTTCTACCATCGTAGCCAAGTTGTTTTCGACCGCGAGGTTGTTGCGTCGTACTTGCTGGACCACATTGTCTGCATCCTGGTTTCGATTCACCATAACTATTTCTGGGTTTCCCTCGACCTGGACTCTTGGAGTTTCGACAACATAAGGGTCTATTCCTCCTTGGTTCTCTAAATTGGCTTCTGGCGCCACTCTTGGAATTTGTTGTGGAGTATTCTCCACAGGGGCTTGGTTCCTTTCTAACGGAGGTACCCCTATAAATTCAGTCAAGCGTGTTAACTGTGTCGCCAGTTGTTGGTTAGCGTGAGTTGTGTCTTGAATTAATGGCTGAAAGATCTCACCCATAGTCTGGGAGAGGGTTTGAACCATCTGTAAGTTACTCTCATCCATCTGCTGCCTCAAACAGGCAACAGACGTATTGGTTAGATTGGGACCTTGAGTCGAATATCCTAGACTTAAACTCTGAGGGTTTCGACCAATGTTTGAACCAGGTCCTGATCCTTGCAAAGGTGACGCCATTGTGTTTCCTGAAGTATAGCCTGAGCTAATAATAGAAAAACAAACCCTGTGTTTCCCTTGAAAATCGGAAAACAACCATTGATCTTCCAAAATTGACTTTGGTGACTCACAGGATCGATCAAATTGATCCTAGGACATGTGCTAAAGTATTCTTCGTTTAGAATTAAATTTAAAGTACTTGTAATAACGAATTGGTAAATGTGCTTGTAATGAAAAAGACTTCGACTGGGTATTTTAAAGTGCATAAACTTAAAGAAACGCTGTATAAGATTTGTAAAAGGCTGATCGAAGAAGGTAAAAAGTTTAAAGGAAAAGAGGAATTGGAGTAAAGGATGCAGGAAAGGTAAAGGCAAAAAGGTAACACTTTGCACAAGTGGTTTGACAGAGGAAATGTAAATGTTGCTGAAATTGTAAAAGACTTTATTGAAAATTTGGTGATTTTACATAACGAACATTCTCCGTGAAAATACTCTTTTCTCACACTCGGGTACTTTGAGTAAATTTGATTGGAGTTACTTTGTACAAATGGTAAAACACACCGAAATCTGTCTAACAAATCCCTATTTATAATGCTAATAATTAACTGCTAATAACTTCCTAGTATCTCCTCGATCTAACAAGTGTCAATTGCATGTAACTTCCTGCTCGAGAACTCGCCACGTGTCTTATGAATAGAACCGCTCCCTCCAAATTTTGAATTTCAAAACGACGTAGCAATCCTCCTGCAGAATGTCGGTCGAACTACCTCTGACACGGTCGAAATGCTCATAACTTTAGGTTTCTTAATTTTTCTAAGTTATTTCAACCGTTTAGCTTAGAAGATTCCTTAGAGGCTGTCGAAACCTTTTTGCTTCATTTTACTTAGACATTAATTATGTCTTAATGTTTAGCAACCCAAGGCAGTGTCAAATTTGGGAGCTAACACCCTGCACGTCCTGATATCATACGCTTGATGTCATAACATTCAGCCATGACATTCAGCTTCACTTACTCTTAGCTCTCCCTGCAGAACACTCTTCATGTATGTCATAACATTAGTTGTGACATTCATACATACAACAATGTTTTGCCATAAAATGCAGTCAATCAAGAGCATCTACACTCTCAGTTTGACGCAACTCGTGTGCCTCTAGACTGCTTTGTAGCCCTTCAATTCTCATGGTTCTAAGATCCTTAAAATATTCATTTGCAACAACAATGTAATCAAACTGAAGAGTAAGAGATCTAAGTACCTTCTCAATGATCTTTTTTCAGAAAGAGTTTCTCCATACGACTTCATCTCGTTTGAGATCAGAATCACTCTGGATATGTAGTCAAGTACCTTCTCATTGTTCTTCATGGTGAGATTCTCATACTTCTTACATTGAGACTGAAGCTTCACCTTCTTCAATGATGAATCCGATATAGCACCGTACTAGTGTGTCACAATCTTCGTCGTCGTCGAATAAGGGATTTCTTCAAACACGTTTGCATCCACACACTGATGGATATAGAACAACGTCTTCTAATCCTTCTTCCTTAGATCACGTTGAGCATTGCTTTGTGCATCCGTTGCATTTCTCGAAAGTACGACTGAAACATAACTGTCGTTGACGAGATCAAGAACATCTAGAGCGTCAAAAAACACACGCATCTGAATCATCCACCAATTCTAGATCTTCCCATCGAACACTGAAAAGTATTAAAATTACCATTTCCATTCATCTCCGACCTTATCGTCTCGTGATATTGTATGGTACCAAATATTTAATATAGTTATTATCATATATTCATTTTGGGTCTTATAGTATGTTCCAAATTTTCTCTTAAAAAATCTCTTTAATTTTGATTTTATTTACTACATCCAATAATATTATATATTAGTTCCTCTATTTTGGTTTATTTACTACATCCAATATATATATATATATATATATATATATATATATATATATATATATATATATATATATATATATATATATATATATATATATATATATATATATATATATATATATATATATATATATATATATATATATATATATATATATATATATATATATATATATATATCCAATAATACTATATATTAGTTCCTTTATTTTGGTTTATTTACTACATCCAATAAATATATATATATATATATATATATATATATATATATATATATATATATATATATATATATATATATATATATATATATATATATATATATATATATATATATATATATATATATATATATATATATATATATATATTTTAACGTTGATTTCTAAATCCAATTTAAATTATGAAAACAAAATATTATTTATGAACAAATCATTTGTATATAGTTATTATCAAATTTTGATTTTGTCTCTTATACTATTTACCAAAAAATTTCTTAAAAAATCTCTTTAATTTAGTTTTATTTACTACATCCATTAATACTATATATTTGTTCCTTTTTTTTCTTCTTTTTATGGATTTACCTTAAGAGTTTCTTTATATATATAAATAATAAATATAAAAGGTTAGAATATTCAATTCTTATCATTATAAATAAAAAAATTCCGTAAATATAAATATTCCTTTATTCTTTTTCTATATTTACCTAACATGTTTTCTCTATATAACCACGCTAGTTTTGCATCAATAGCACAAAAATAAGTAAAATTCTATCCAATGGCTTCTTCTCAATCTCGAGTTTGGTGGATTTTAATCTTTGCTTTTGTTTTCCTTTCAGGTTATGAGAACATATTATTTTTATATCTTCTGTTTCATTTCTTAAAAATTAATTAACTTTAAAATCATAGTCTAACGAATATTTTAAACTTTATTTTTGTTACAGGATTCACAACCAGTATTAATCCTCCAGGATATAAGTGCACCAACAAAGAATGCACAATTGATCAAGAGTGCAATAACTATTGCACTTTTTTTCGCTATAAAACTGGTTCATGTCTAGATCCTGAACCTAAGCATTGTTGCTGTCTTACCTAATGTTTTTGTACTTTTTAATATGTCTTAACGAATGAATCACGCATCTAATTGTTGGAAAGTTACTATTTGTAACTTCTGTTTTTGGCTAAAAACACAAGTTATTGTTTTTGGTTAGTGTTGAATTTTAGCATTTTCTTATTTGTAGTTGAGCATTTCTATTTCATTAAATACAATTTCGTTTATCTATTCAATTTTACAAAAACATACATTCTTCTACCTAGGGCTGGCAATGAACCAAACCAACTCGAAGATAGTTCGGAATTCGACTCGACAATTAAATCGTTGAGTTAGGTTCATGAACCAAATGAGTTGAGTATGAGCGAAAAATTAAGTTCGTTAACTAAATGAGCTTAACTTGAACTATACATAGTTCGACTCGTTAGGTTCATGAGTCAACTCGATTACATATGAAAAGAATTATACTGTCTTTAAGATTAGGTTTAAATATTTACTTCAAATCTTAGACAAATTTAATCTTCAATTTATTAGTTTTTGAATTAGACTCTCAAATGTATCTCTTGAAAGTTGTGTAGGTTTTGAATTAGTAGATTTCGAAGATAAAGTTAAATTTCAATATGATAACTTTTATTTTATTTTAATATTTTATTTAAAATATATTTATTTATTTAAAATGTCAAATATACTAAAAAATATATATATATATATATATATATATATATATATATATATATATATATATATATATATATATATATATATATATATATATATATATATATATATATATATTTAAAAAAATAGTTTTTAAGTTCGTGAACCATGTGAGCTGAACCTAATGAGATGAACCTAACGAGTCGAACCGAACTGTTCGTGAACTTATAACGAGTCGAGTTTGAGCTTAAAAAAAAGTTCGTGTAGAACTCGAACTCGAACTCGAATTCGAACAATTCTTAACGAGTCGAGCCGAGCTGAGGTGAGTTCGACTCGACTCGACTCATTTCCAGCCTTACTTCTACCTAATGATAAATGATAGTTTACATGACGAAATTCATAATCCTAAAAAACTTTTTATTAGATTAAAATCAATTAAAATCACTCCAAACCAAATAAATCTTGTATTAGTTAATTAGCCAAAAATATAATTCAATACTCCAAACAAAATAAATCATATTCAGATGGAAATTTACGCTTACTTCTTATCCAGAAGCCAATATCTACTATGTCCACTAAATTTACTTAATTATTCAAATTAAAACTAATATAATATTTTTTTTATATCCTTAATTGTAATTTCTCATTATGAAACATGATTACTATTTGTTTAATTAAAATCAATTTTTAATTAAAAAAATATTATATCATAATTAGGTTGAAACCAACTTTCTATTTTTCTAGACAAATTGCATACTTTTATTGGTCTAACGCATTGTTTTGCATCTTATCCACATTTTCCAATATAATTTCACATACATAATAAGCTCGAAATACATTGGAATGTTGAAAGGTCCCACGTGCTTTGCAAAATATTTTTGCAATACAGACTCATTTATTCTTCACTCTCATTTCATCGAATCTTTTCCAATAACAAAATCTTTCTTCATTAATCAATTATCCTTCTCATCATTTAAATCGAACAAACAACCATCCATCATCAAACTCCAAGTTCAAAAACCATTCCAACCATCAACACGTAGCCCCTACAAATTCAATAAAAGCACTAATTTCTAGAACATGATTAAAAGATGATTGCAGAAGCAGAAAAGCAGATCTATACGAAACGAAGCAGAAGAGTAGATCTATAATTGGAATTAAATAGCAAAAGAGAGTTGATTTTGCAACCTTACCTGTCAAATCTTTCACCGACTTTCTCAAATATTTCGCCGACTTTGGTGTTCCCGAATTAGCTGTTAGATAATCCTTCTATGTCGAATGGATCCAGACTGAATCGTGAACGAAATCACTTTCCTTAAAAGTATTTCAAGCACACTCTTAGATTGTCTTAGAGTTGGAACGGCCTGAATACCCAGGATAAGTCAGCCTTTTTCTCGAAACTGCATAAGACTGATGAAGTTTCGAATGCAAGGAAAATGTTGGAATTATATGGAAGAGGATTTCAGAATTTGGAGTGAATGATTTCGAATTATGAAGCATATATTTATAGCCATGCATGTGTCTTTTCAGAAGTTTGCAATTCTTCATAAACACACTCTCTAATGAGCATTTGCAATGGTTCACATAAAATATCATGCACCACTTCGTCAAGTGTCATGTATTTCAAATTCAAATTCAAAATCAAACTCTAGGCAACGAATAAGTCTGAGCGATAATTAAAAATTAAATTCGCAGTATACCGGCCGAAGGCCGGTCCGCCCGCCGGAGGCGGCCGGAGCGCCACCGGCGCCGCCTCATTAACGCCGCGAATAGCCCGATTGCTCCGATGCGTCGTGCCTAAGTGCTCAAGTGCCGTCTACAAGCCGCCACTAGCGCCTCTACGCCCACGCCCCCGGATCCGGTTCCGGTTCCGGAGCCGGAGCCGGAGCCGGTGTCGCCGGTGGCGACACCGGCGAGGGGTGTTTTGTATGAGACAAGTGACATAAGTTTTGGCACCACCACATGTGACTATGTGGCACTTTATCCTTTTTGCCTCTTTTGGAAATTACATTGTTCCAAGTGCCTTATAAATGCTATTTAATTTTACTCCTCTTCCAATGTGGGACTAAGCATTTATTATAACACCCACTTTGTCATTTTGGAACAACTTTAATGGAAATAAATTATTATTTCCAACAATCCCCCACTTGTTCTAATAATGACAAAATAATAATTCCAGAAATGGGACATAAGAAGTATTAATACAGTTAAGTATCTTTCGATTTTAAACTTAACCTTAGTAAGAATAACACAAGGTTTAATCGGAATATTAGGTAGCAATGCTTTTAAACCATGAATCCATTTGAATAGACCGGTGTTACCTTACACACACTCCTTAAAGATTCTTCCTCTGCATAACTCGCTTAGCACTTATTTATGGCCATGTGCTATCCTGTTTCATGAATTTTTCATGAGAGAAACTCCAACTCTCACTTTGAGACGGCACCATCTCATAATTCACATAGGTGAAGTTCATATAGTATCTGTTTCCAATAGATACGTACCCTCGGTATTGAACTTCATTAAGAGTTTAAGATAAAACTCAACCCTCTTTTCTAATGTCAACATAATTATGAAATGTTAGACAATTATCCAAATCAACGACTTGTTGTTACCCATTGAAAATCTTAACGTTAATGTTCTGTTAACTTAAGATTGGGTTGCCGCCATTGTCGGAACTCTTACTCAAGGAGTTTCAACCCCATACCTCTCGAGGTTGTTCTTACTAAGTCTCTGGCCAGTGGCTTAGTAAACGGATCAGCCAAATTATAGCTTGTTCGTATATACGTAAGTGAAATGATTCCATCCTTAATCAGTTTTCTTACGAACGAATGTCTAAGTCCTATATGCCTGGACTTTCCATTATACACTTCGCTAAATGCTCTTGCCAAAGTGGCCTGACTATCGCAGTGTATCATTACCTTTGAAACATTGTCTTTAGCCAATGGAACTTCCAAAAGAAGATCCCTCAACCACTCTGCCTCTTGACTAGCGGAAGCGAGAGCCACGAATTCTGATTCCATGGTCGAAAGAGTAATGCATGTTTGTTTCTTGCTCTTCCAGGAAATTGCTCCTCCAGCTAGTGTAAATATCCACCCAGTTGTAGATTTGTGATTTCCCACGTCAGAGATCCAACTGGCATCGGTATATCCTTCTAGTATAGCAGGAAACCTACCATAATGAAGGCCAAGATCTTTGGTTTTCAACAAATAACCAAATATCCTCGTGATTGCCTTCCAATGTTCATTACTTGGATTACTAGTAAATCTACTCATTTTACTAACTGCAAATGATATATCGGGTCTAGTACATTGCATTAAGTACATAAGACATCCGATCGCACTTGCATATTCTAATTGAGCCACTGCTCTTCCATCATTCTTTTCAAGTTTGATTACATGATCAAATGGAGTAGTTACTTCCTTGAATTTCAGGTGTTTGAACTTATCAAGCATTTTCTCAATATAATGTGTTTGATTAAGTTCATAACCCCCACTATTTTGCTTAACTTTTATTCCTAAAATTGTGTCAACAAGCCCAAGATCTTTCATCTTGAAAGTGGAAGTTAGAAACCTTTTTGTTTCTAGAATTCCATTAAGTCTATTGCTAATTATTAGCATGTCATCAACATAAAGACACAAAAATATTACAGTGTTATTATACACTTTTGTATATAAACACTTGTCACAAGAATTAGGAATAAATCCATTTGACATTATCGTAGAGTCAAACTTTTGATGCCATTGTTTTGGTGCTTGTTTTAAGCCATATAGAGATTTGACAAGTTTGCACACCTTCTGTTCATTTCCAGGAAGGACGTGTCCTTCTGGTTGTTCCATGTAGATTTCCTCATCGAGGTCTCCGTTTAGGAATGCTGTTTTAACATCCATTTGATGAACAATCAGATCATTTAAAGATGCTAAAGCAAACAACAACCTTATAGTGGTTGTTCTCGCTACAGGTGCATAAGTGTCAAAATAATCTATACCTTCCTTTTGTCTAAATCCTTTTGCCACTAATCTTGCTTTATAAGTGTTTAATGTACCATCACTATGATATTTCTTTTTAAACACCCACTTGCATCCAATGGGTCTTGATCCCTTTGGTAAATCAACAAGTTCCCAAGTGTGGTTGGACATAATTGAATCCATTTCATCTCGGATAGCATCTTTCCAAAAGGAGGAGTCTCTTGAAGCTATTGCTTCCTTATAAGTTTTAGGATCTTCCCCTACTTGAAGAATTACCGGAATGCTTTTAATAAAATTTGTACTATTTCCTTCAACCAGATAAAATGAAATGGATTGAGAATCAATTTCGTCTGGTCCTAGGTTCTTTATTTTCCGGACTCTTTTGCTTATCCTAGGTTCGGGTCGTGGTTCATTTATTCGAGATGTGTCTTCAGGTTGTATTTCTACAATCCGAGAAGAGTCCTTTTCACAAGATTCTTTGTTTATGGCCGACTCTGATTCTATATCCTTAGTTATAAGGTTTTCAAAGAATTCTACATCCCGGGATTCAACAATAATATTAGACTCTAAATTTAACAGTCTATATGCTTTGCTATTTTGTGCATATCCTACAAATGCACATCTTATCCCTCGAGGACCCAACTTGGTTCTCTTAGGATCCATGTTTTTGTAATATGCCACACACCCCCGCACCTTAAAGTAGCCAATATTTGGTGTCATGCTCTTCCATACCTCATATGGAGAAATTCCACTTTTCTTTAAGGGAATTCTATTTATTATGTGACAAGCGGATAATAAAGCTTCGCCCCACAAATTGAAAGGTAGTTCGGAATGCAATAACATGGCATTCATCATTTCTTGATATGTTCGATTCTTTCTTTCTGCTATGCCATTTTGTTGTGGTGTTCTAGGTGCCGAACATTCATGTATTATACCATGTTCTTCACAAAATGCATCAAATTCAGTGGAGAAGTATTCACCGCCCCTATCACTCCTAAGGACTTTTATACTTCTACTTAATTGATTTTCCACTTCTGCTTTGTAACTCTTAAAGGCATTAAAAGCCTCATCTTTATGCTTTAAGATATATACATAAGTGTATCTAGAACAATCATCAATAAATGTAATGAAATATCTATTTCCCCCACGGGTCAACATGCCATTAAATTCGCACAAATCTGAATTGCACAAGATCAAGCAGATTTGTATTTCTTTCAACACTTTTGAAAGGTTTCTTAATCATTTTGATTTAACACATAATTCACATTTATTGAAATCTTTGATATTACATGATATCAAGCCAAGTTTAATTAGTCTCTTCATTGAACTAATACCAATATGTGCTAATCTATTGTGCCATAAAGTAACTGAATCAAGCATGTAAGCAGAATTAGAAATTTCATTAATCATGTTATCAGTAATACATAGTTTGATCATTCCTTCAGCAGAATATCCTTTTCCAACAAACACACCATTACGGGTCAAGATAAGTTTGCCCGATTCATACACAGATTTAATACCCGGTTTTCCCAATAAATCCCCACTAACAAGATTCCTATTCATGTCTGGGACATGAAGCACATTAACAAGAGTAACTTTCTTTCCAGAAGTGAAGTTGAGTTCGACCGTTCCGGTTCCAACAACTTTGGATCGCACTTCATTTCCCATTTGTACTTCTTGTCCATCATTTGCCTCAGAATATGTTTTGAATGCAGCCCTGTCATATGAGACATGAACCGTGGCACATGTATCATACCACCAGCCTTGGACTTTGCCTTTGATTGCCATAATTTCGCTCACAGTAGCAATTATATCATCATTAGCATTCACTGCATTGATCTCCTTTTTTGATTTATTATGCCTGCAATCTCGAGCATAATGTCCAGGTTTTCCACATACAAAGCATCCATTTTTCGGACCCTTCGGACCACCGAAGTTCTTGAACTTGGTATGTTCCTTTTTTGGTGCGATGTGACTTTTCTTGACATCATGTTTTTTCTTTTCCTTTCTGGTCACAGCATTGGCTTTGGAAAGACCCGCAGATTCTGATTTTTCCCTCTCCTTCGATTCCTCCTCGATTCGAAGATGCTTCTGGATTTTCTCCAAGGAAAAGTCATCAGAACTGTGCAACAGTTTCTTTTTAACAGTTTCTTTTTATAGCCTTTCCACGAACTTGGTAACTTCGCAATGATTGCACCAACTTGAAAGGTTTCAGGAATGTCTATTTTCACCGCTTTGATTTTGTTCACCAGGACTTGCAATTCGTGCACTTGAGGAAGTATGGGCTTGGAATCTATAAATTTAAAATCAAAGTATTTAGAAATTAAGAACTTTTTCGTACCTTCTTCTTCGGCTTTGAATTTAAACTCCAGGGAATTCCATATGTCTCTAGCGGACGGATTGTCTGTGTATAAGTCGTATAGGCGGTCAGATAGCGTATTCAGAATATGCCCACGGCATAGTAATTCGTCCTCCCTTCGCAGCATGCGCTTCTTCTTGAGTTCGTCAGAATCATCTGCAGTTGGTTCTGGAATTGGTGTCAGATTGGGATCCAAGACGTAGTGAACCTTGAGTGCAGTAAGCAGGAACGTCATCTTGTCTTGCCATCTGGTAAAGTTGTTTCCATCGAAGCGATCCAATTTGACAAGGTCAGTGACATAAGTTTTGGCACCACCACATGTGACTATGTGGCACTTTATCCTTTTTGGCTCTTTTGGAAATTACATTGTTCCAAGTGCCTTATAAATGCTATTTAATTTTACTCCTCTTCCAATGTGGGACTAAGCATTTATTATAACACCCACTTTGTCATTTTGGAACAACTTTAATGGAAATAAATTATTATTTCCAACATTAGCTATATGTCCGAAAGTCTTCTCACTTTTTCCACGCCTTTTTTATACGGTTTTGTTTGTCTTGCTCCAATGATGCAAAATCTCTTGCTGAATGCATAAATCCATTGATATTTGTCATTTAATTTTAATTTGAGTTTTGAAGGTTTAAGTTAAGCATATGAAATTAATTGATTTTTATGTGGTGGTTGTGAAGGGTTGTGGAAACGTGTTATGGGCAAGAAAATGAGGACAGTGGTAGTATTATTTTGTGATTTGGTGGCTCTTGGAGAAGGATATTGACAACTTCAAAATTCCCTCAAGGAGGAGAATCTCTATTTAAATATAGAGGTAAGTATCATTTTCTATGGATTTGAATTTTGAATAATTATTTTTGTTATTCAGAATTGATTTTTAGGTTTAGAGAATAATTGGTTGAAATAATGGTTGAATCTGCTAGAGATATTCCAATTTGAAATATTTCTTTAAATTTTAAATCAAATTAAATGCTTAAATCAAATTATAATTTTGTTTTTATAAAAAAAGTTAGTTAATAATATAGTGATTTTTATAATTTTGTTAGCCACATTATATTACTGCTTACATTACATGTATGATTTGGTCTTTTTATATATTTATTTATTTTAGAACATTCTTTTACCATGTCAAAGAGGTCAATGACTTTGATATGAACAAAAAGATGCACTTAAAACGTGTTTTTGTTATTTAGTAAAAGTTTGGAAAATATCTTATTATTGAAAATTTTACCCCATACTCCCTACAATTATATCCATACCTCTACCCTAACATTTTTTGAACCAAAATACCCTCGTATAAAAATTTATAATTTTTTTCATTTGTTCACCGGAAGACTTTTTGCAAGTCTTCCGGTTCATATTATTTTCTTTTGTTCACTGGAAGACTTCCGGTTCACAGCTTTTTTTCGTTTGTTCACCGGAAGATTTTTTTGCCAGTCTTCCGGTTTATGTTTTTTTCGTTTGTTCACCGGAAGACTTCTCGGTTCATATTTTTTTTTTAATTTTTAATATTGTCAATTATAATTTTTTTTATTTACTATTCTATCATATAATTTATTAAAAATTAAAATTAACATTTATATAATATTGTCAAATATTATAATATTTTTAATCATTTTAACGTTTATATAATATACAAACGAATTCAAATCAAAAGTAAAATATATAATATACAATTATAATATTCATAAATTCAAATCAAAAGTAAAATATATAATATACAATTATAGTTCTTAGTCATTTAATTTTATTTAATCCAATATCAAAGAATTATTTTAAGTTTCTTGATTGAAACATTGACCGAAACATATATTAATCATTCTTTAAATTATCAGTATTTGAAAACTATATATTTAAAGTAAAAAATCTGAATTCATTGAATAAACAAAAAATAAATTGATGTCCAATATAAATTTTTTAATATAAAATAAATGATGGAGTAAAAAACAAACACATAATGTCAATAATTTATTTGAAAATTTAATAGTTCAGATTCATTCTTATTTTATTACATAAAAATAACTATTATATATATATATATATATATATATATATATATATATATATATATATATATATATATATATATATATATATGTGTATATATATATATATATATATATATATATATATATATATATATATATATATATATATATATATATATATATATATATATATATATATATAATAATTACCTTAATAATATTGATAATAGTAATAATATAGTCCCAACAAGCAAATAATGAAAAAGGTTATGATCTATTTGTTTTTTACTCACTTGTCTCAACTATTTTATTAATAATACTTTTATTCTAATTTAAATTATCAGTATATGAAAACTATATATTTAAGGTAAAAATCTGAATTTATTGAGTAAGAAAAAAATGAAATGATATTCAATAATGAATTTTTAATATAAAATAAAAGATGAATGAGAGAGAGAAAAATGACACATAATGTCAATAATTTATTTTAAAATTTTAAAATTTAAAAAAAGAAAAACATGAACGGAAGATTTCCAAAAAGTCTCCGTTAAACAAACGAAAAAAATATGAACCGAAAGACTTGCAAAAAGTCTTCCGGTGAACAAACGAGAAAAAATGTGAACCGAAAAACTTCCAAAAAGTCTTCCGGTGAATAAAAGAAAAAATATGAACCGGAAGATTTGCAAAAAATATTCCGGTGAACAAATGAAAAAAATTATAAATTTTTATACGAGGATATTTTAGTTCAAAATTTTTTTATATAAGGATATGAATATAATTGTAGAGGTATGAGTTAAAATTCCCTTATTATTTAATGGTTATATGTTTTTAGAATTATTGTTTTTCCGAATTATTGTTTATTTCCCTATTAAACATTGATACTTTTGATTTTAGACTTTCCTTAATCGGCAGAACATGTTTTTGAGTTTTTTTTTTTTTTTAATTTCTCAATAGACATAATCTATGTTTCAGTTTTAAAATAAAATAATGAGTGAAATTTGTTTTTATAAAAAGATAGTTAATAATATAGTCATTTTTATAATTTTATTAGCTATATGTCAACAAAAATGTATTTATACGTGTATGATTCGATATTTTTAAAATTTTATTATTCATTTTGTTTGATATAAATGATTTAGATGATAAGAAAAAAGTATTTCTTTATCATGTATTGTGAGATTATTTCTGATGTACCATTAGATTTTTAAGTATTCTTTATTATATTTTCTTCTGTACTTATAGTTTTAAATATTCTTTAGCAAAATACTTTAGCAAATATGTAGTATTGTTTTTTTTTATGTCTATAAAAATATGTAGTATTGATTATTTTTTCATCACTCATATTTCTTGTGAGGGGGTTTTATTGGCGAGGATTATTTTTTTATTTTAAACATCTTAATTTCACTAAGACAATTGTGGATAAGGAGAAACTTGGTCTGGTAAGCTTCCGCTTTACCATCTTTTGATTCTTTTGTTCTGTTTGCACTCTTTGCTTTACCATCTTTTGATTCTTTTGTCCTGTTTGCACTCTTTGCTGCTGCTATTGCGTTCAAAAAAATATAGTATTAGTTATTTATTATTATTTGATTTTTTTTTATTTAAAAGTGATTTTGCATGATTAAAATATGTAGTATTGAATATATATATATATATATATATTATATAATATATATATATATATATATATATATATATATATATATATATATTATATATATATATATATATATATATATATATATATATATATATATATATATATATATATATATATATATATATATATATATATATATATATATATATATATATATATATAATGATATTATACAAGAAATAAGAAAATTGAATTATTTCTTTTTTTTTAATTCATTTTGTTCAAAATATATTTTTATGGCTTACTCAATGTTATTGAACAGATCCATATGAAACTGGAATTTTAGTTTATAACTAAATACAACTTAATATGTATGATATATTTTAATTAATATTAAGAATATATAAATTGAAATAACATGTAATTATATATCTATGCAAATTGTATTTTTTTAAGATAAAGATTGATATTTGTATTATAATTTGTTATAAATATTAGTTAATAAAAAACATGAGACAATTATGATGTGTGAATACACAACTTTCTAAGAGACATACAAATTTGTCATATTTTTTAAATTTAAAACATCACCAAAAAAGTCAATTTATGAATAGACTTACACATGTGTTTATTTTAAATGGTTGGTCAAACATTCAACATTTTTTATACAAATAAATTGAATGGTGCTTATAAAGTTAAGCAATATATTCAAACCTAAACCTCATATTAATAAGAAAAGAATTATACCTAGCTCATTTTTTTTATGTTAAAATGGACTCTTAAGATAATATTCTTGAAAATTGTAAAGTATCCATCATATCAAAATATTTATATTAGATATAAAATTTAAGAATAATTAAGAATACATTACTCAATCTTATTTACTAGATCCATATTAAACGGGTTTTAGTTTATAACTAAAAAATAGCATAATATTTATGATATATTTTAATTTAGTATTAGAAATATGCTCAATATATTTTTATGTTAAAATATATATTTTGTTCAAACTCTTTTTTTTTTAGAAATAGTTCTGAATGTTAAAATCAAGTTAATCGGTAGGAAAATCCACATGAAAATCGGCAAAAAACCTCTAGATTTTTATGCGAATTTTAACTTTAAAATCTAAAACCAGCATGATTTTAACATTTAGGACTATTTTAAAATAACAAGATAGATGGCTACTTATAATGAAATTGCACAATCCTTGGGAACACCTGGATATATGACTACTTATAATGAAATTGCACAATCCTTGAAAACACACATATAGATGACTACTTAATTTATTTATTTATTTTTCTTCTAAAATATACCTACCTCACGGTCTGAGACTTCTTAATTTGTATATATTTTATATATATTTCTTAACCATCATTATAATATACTTATTTACTAATTATGACAACATTGTGCAACCAAACGCATGTGAAGATGACTAATTAATTATTTGATTCTTTTTCAACTAAAACATACACTTCTACTGGGCCAAAACTACTTAATTTGTATATCTTTTATATATATTTCTTAACCATCATTATATTATATTTATTTACTATTCATAACGACATTGCGCAATCCATGTGATATAAGAGTATATTAAATTAATATTTATACGACAATTATATATATATATATATATATATATATATATATATATATATATATATATATATATATATATATATATATATATATATATATATATATATATATATATATATATATATATATATATATATATACACGTTTTTAATTTGGATATCTTTTATAAACATTTATTAACCATCGTTATATTATATTTATTTCCTATTTATAACGGTATTGCATGATCTGTGCAAAAGCATGGGTTGATGACTAAATTAATTAATTTATTTTTCTACTAAAATATACGTTAACAACGGGCCGACCATCACTATACTATATTTATTTACTATTTATAACGACATTGCGTGACCCATGCAAACGCACGGGTAGATAACTAATTAATTATTTAATTTATTTTTTCTACTAAAATATAAATTTACGACGTAACTATTTAATTTGTATATCTTTTATATATATTTCTTAAGCATCATTTTAAATATATTTTAAACACTTTTTGTAATATACATTTATTAAACACAATTATATAATTTTTATTTTATATTCATAATATACATTTGTTAAACACAATTATATAATTATATAATTTCTTATATTTATTTCACATTTTTAAAATATTTTATGTTTAATTTATAACAAATATTTTTTAAAATTAATTTAGCATTATTTTTTAATTCAATTAATAAACTCAATAAAAATATTAAAGTAATGAAACAAGTTTTGATACTACTAATACTAGTTTAGGCTGATACTCCCGTGTCCATCTAACAAAGACCAAACAGGAACTCAAGATTCTATTACAATACATAGCAAGTTTTTTTTTGTTATTCTTAGCTCTTAAGAGAATAACATCAATGATATAGCAATCTTATTCTGAAAAATCATCTTATTTCAACTTGTCCAAATAGTGTATACAGTTTTTGATATAGCAATCTTCAGAAGTCTCTTCTTGAATCCTTTACCTCTCGCCATTTGGTTGAATTCAATTCATTATTCCAGCCCTGGACCGTGGATAATATTCATCCATCTCAAGACTTTGGTCCACACCTCCTTTGTCACAATGCAATCAAAGAACAAGTGATTACAACTCTCATTCAACCCACAAAACACACACTTACCATCAATTATAGTATCAAACTAATATAATCTATCTTTCGTGGATAGTATATCCTGTCAGGCTAGCCAAAGAATGCGATTCCCATAGAATAATTTTCTCTAGTTCACTCTCATACTAAAAACTCTGCGTTTAGTTACTGAACTACAATTTTTTGGTTGAAAAAGTGCTAGTCGTTAAAGAAATTAAAATAAATGAAAATAATTGCAACATACAAGTATTGAATATGTGAGCTTGGATTATAGAGTACAAGCGTTACCACTAGGACATATCATTATAATTGTCAATTTCATATTTAAAATGGTATATATTATTAGAATATAGTTAAATTATTATAATGTCATTTAAATTACATTTTTTTATTAAAATAAATTTATGTTTATTAATTTTTTTATTAAATATATGTTTTATTTGTTATAAAAACAAAAATGTGAAATTTAAACTAAAAACAAAAAATTAGGACGAACTTAAAATATTTAAAAAGGAGAGAAAATTAGAGAAAAATAGTAACTTAAAAAATAAAACAACCAAAATTATTAGCGACCGAAATTTCGGTCACTGGATTTTTTTTAATAAATTAATTTTGTAAAAAAAAAACATATTTTGTGATTAAATATACGGTCACAAAATTTCAGATTAAGAGTATCCTGACCCATCAGGGCATCCATCTTTTCTTCCAACAGTTGACATTTTCCCATAAATTCAATAGTCTGCGGGTCTTCAACATTAGCCTCTGGAACAGTCCTCTGAGAATCTGGCACAAGGAAAGTGAAACTTTGATAGTCTGTGTCATGGAGAGAAGAAGAATCTCTATCTTTGGCAATGGGATGCTCTTCAACAGGAACTGGCACATGCTGAGCTTGAGCAACATTGTTAACTGGAATCCCCTGAATACCGGCCTCTCCTCTAGTCATAGATGGAATGGCTTCCATGAGTTGACCTAGCTGATTCTTCATCATTCAACACTACCCTCGTAACAACCAAGTTCTGCTTTCTGAGTTCATGATCCTTCCAGAAGCTAACTCAAATCCAATACGAATGTCAGGAAACCAACTGACGAAGCAGACAAAGATGGGTAAGCTCCTTGTTCCGGCTGAGGATGGATATGCAAAAATGAAATGCAAATGCATGCAAAAATGCAAAATGCTAATGCAACACACAAGGGATCAAGACTGTTGTGCTGTAGACTAATGAAGATCAAAGCTCTGCTTCAGCAAGAACATAGCACTGCTCCGATAGAAACAAACTGATACCAATAATCCAGATTCAAACTGCAGAGAAAACCGAGTAATCTGAAGGTAAAAGTTTCCTGCACAACCCCAGTCCCACTCACAGGTATGGACCTATTCACTGATAAGGTATGGCATCCTATGCGTTCATCAGCATCACAGACTTTCAAGAAATGATGATACGTTCACCATTTCTGGTTTGGCATCATTATCTCCCGAAGAGGCCTCACTTAGTTGACTCACAAATGATCGGTTCCCAGAGTCGACAATCCTCAGATCCAAAATTCCTTCGAGCCCAAAGGGCCAGAAAGAAAATCGTCAAAGAGAATCTCGTCCGAGCGTGAATTTCATGGTGAACTAGTACGAGCAAAGCAAGCACATCCACCACTAATTTCCACTACTAAAGCTAGGTGTATACTCAAGCCCAGGTCCGGCTTATCACTCAATGGAACTTCCCTCCCCACAACACAGCAGTAATGACATATGATGCGGGAAAGTAAAATGCGAAAGTAAATAAAGAACACATGTATAACACCCAAAGATAAACAGACAAGCGCTAGGATTGACTTGCATAGGGAACCAGATTCCCCAGCAGAGACGCCAGCTGTCGCAACTGCGAAAAACAACCGCGGAAAAAACAGAAGAGTCGCCACTTTCGTTATTTATCCCAAAGAGAGGGAAAGGAAGCGATCGAAAAAACCTGACGGAAAGGGAAAGACAAGGTCATCGCAACCATGTCTGGATTTGGAGTCGGTTATGCAAGGGGAAGGTATTAGCACCCTCACGTCCGTCGTACTCGACGGGATCCACGCATTGTTGTCTATCTAAAAGGGTGTGTTGAAACTATCTAGCTAAAGCTCAGGACAAAGGAAAAAGAAAAGAGAAGTGACTCGGCAGAGCACGCCGCTCTGTGCCTACGTACTCCCTCGTGCAATGGGAAAGTCAGAGTCAACGTAGTTCGACTAACTACAGGTAAAGAGGGGGGAAGGTTGCTTGCCAAGACATTGCTTCTTATGCCTACGTACTTTCATCTGGTATGAAAGATCAGAGCAAACGTAGTTCAGGCTAAAAGGACCACAGGTTGGTTCAAAAGTTTTTTAGGCCCGAGTAGGTTAACAAATAGTTCTAGCAGTTGCTGTATGCAGCTCGACCATTGGAGACTTAGGCGTTACCGTTTGCGGTAGAACTAAGAGTTAACGACACTCTTTATCTGAAAAGATTTTCTTATTATAATCCGAAGGATGAAAAAGGTTTGAAATGTTTTGTATTTTTTAGAGAAGAAGTGTTTTGAGCTTGATTTGTAACTCATGTCGAACTAGAGATTATGACCTAGAGCGAATGCATCGTATATCACCCAAAGGGTGTACACTAAACACTCTAGGTCATTGAGAGGAGGCCCCTCAATTACCAGTTCTCAAGTAGCTAAGGCTCGTAGCGTGCCACACTTGTCATTCTTTGTTAAGTGTTTTATGAATGTTTGAAGATGAGAAGAGAAGAAAGAACACTAATGGGAGACTAATCAATCCTAAAAGTTATCATGCAAAGTGGACCTAAAGTTGAGATTCAAAAGGAACTACCTAATGTTGTCATGCATGGTTAGGCACCTAATGTCTATCATAACCTCAAGAGGTTAGAGAACTTATAGGGAGCATGGCAAAGAAAAGCAAAGAGGAAGAAGAAGAATGCATATGCAATGAAGATGCAAACATAAGATGCACACATAGAATGAAAGTGGGAGGAAATAGTGTGGGGCAGTAGCCTCCACAAGCTCATGTCAACCAAGCATGCATATGGAAATGCAAGAAAAGAGAACAAGGAGAAGTGCACAAGAAGAAATCAATCCAACAAGAGCAAACCACACAAAGGTGCATCAAAAGTGGATGAAATGACCTAAGTCAAGCAACATCAACCACACCAACAAAACTAAACCAAAAGAAAGGTAAAACAAAAACCAAAGTTAAGTGAGGATGGGAGACCAAATGAGGGCAGCAGGACATCATAATAGGTACTCAACCATAAGCATCACTCATCAAAAGCAAGGAAGCACCAAAAGTGCCCTCAAGGATTCATCATTCTAGGTATGCTTCAAATACCTCCAAAGGAGGGACCAAACCACCTTAAATGACACTCCAAGGTCATTGGACAGAAGGGAGATGAAGAGAAGAAATCTCAAAAGCAATATCCATTCAATTCAAAAGGAAATGCAAACAAAAGCACAAAGAGTGCAAGCAAACATCACATAGAAGTTCAAGTTGAAAGCTTAAAAAGAAACACACAAATGAACAAGGAAGAAACAATATCATGACCTAAAATTGAACCAATATCATCCTTAACATGTTAGCAACACGAAACAAAAGGCATTGAGGGTTCAAAGGATCCAAAAATGTCATATCCAAGTCAAACTAGGTCAAGGTACATGTGTGAACTTGGAGGTAACTTGACTTGCAAGTTACCTCAAAAATAGGAAAATGGTTCAAAAATAATCAAATAAAATGCACAAGGTACCTAAACATGTTGGCAAACAGAGGCCAAAATCTCAAAGCAAATATCCCCTCAAAGCACCATCAAAAGAAAATAATATTCAAGATGTACCACTTTGAAATGGGAGAATCGAGGGTCAAAAGAAAAGCACCAAAAGTCAACCCTAAAGTCAACCAACCAGGGGAAAAATGGTCCTAAAAAATTGTTGAACTCATCATGGATATGAGGATCAATTTTCATTCATTGGACCCAAAGAAAATGCAAGAAATAATTAAAAGAACAAACCATGTCACAATTTAATCCATTTAAAACATTTCCAATGTTTAATCCTTTTTTAAATTGAAAATAAAATCAAAAAATAAAATAAAAATATCCTAAAAATAAAGGACATCTCAAAGTTCATAGAAAATATATTTTTGTGATTTTAGGAACATTGGAACTATTTTTAATGATTTAAATTGAAACAGAATTAAAACAAAATAAACAAAAGAAAATAAAAAAGAAATAATAAAGGCCAGGGGTGCACACAGCAAGGTTATCACGTTGTTATTCAGTTGGGCCATCGCATGAGGGGGTGGGAATAACAAGTTTGGCCTAAGTCTAATACGCTTGAGGGAAGGTCTGAGGATTGTGTGGTTTCAGTCAAAGTAGACGTACCATGGGTCTTAATCACATGCGTGCATTATCCTAGTAATCCAATCCTACGCGTATTACACTGCCACGTAATAAAAAAGTCAAAACCCTAATTGAAGCTAAATCTCACGCGTTGGATCTACATACTAAGTCCAAGGAAGTCACCAGATCTAATGGCTACGGGATCATCTTTCTCCTTTCAAACTGAAACAAAAGGGAGGGAAGTCTGTGGTGGCCGGAGAAGACTCCGGTCGTCTTCTCCGGCGAGGGGAACACACCAGATTTTCAAATCTTCACTAAACTCAACAAATCTTATACTAATCTCTTCCTCTCTCCATGTAGATCACGATCCTATGGTTTGTTTTCACTATCTCTCTAAGAACAGTCCAAAACGAAAACAACAAGCAAATTTGCAACATCCAAGATTCTCACAAACAACCACAATCCTAAATCCACCTAAGCATCATCAGAAACCTAAACGCATGTTCAAACTATCCTAATTGCTCATAAATTAAGAGAAATCATGAAGTATAGAAACCTGTTCAGAAACTTCAATGGAGGCACTATCAAGCGTTGAACCTTGCTCCAATCTCCAAACTCGATATGCACTTGCAAGCTTTCTTTTCTCCACTGCTCTAACTGAATTTCCCTCCCAAAATGCACCAACCTTCATCTGTTCATGGTGGAAATCTTATATAGAACTTGTTTGGATCATGTTCAAGCCCAATTACAGCCCATAGAGTCCAATTCAATTTTCACTTTTTCTTCAATTTTCCCACTTGTGACAGCCACGAAAATGGCTCTGTTCTCCTTCCAATTTGGCTCAAACTCAATGCTAGTGATGTAAGGAGAATGAAGGGCTTGGATTAATGCCTTGATTTCAATCAATGGTTGAAGTTTGTCATGTTACTTATTCTTGAAGCAACTCAAAAATTGGCCATGAAATGAGACTCAATTTGAAATTCTAATAATGCCATTATGTTCAAAACATCAAATGCACTCAAAATATGCACAAGCTTGCATAATTTTGAGCCAATATGAATTATTTTGAATTTTTCCAATTTAATGCCTTTAAAATGCCTTTTGTAAGATTTTCTTCAACCAACTCTCATTCCTATCCATATCAATGAACCCTTGATGCTTGGTTGAGTAAATAACCCCATTTTGAGTAACTTTCAAGTTGGAAAAAGTTCCATTTGAGGCATGCAAGAAGATGAAATGGACCTATAATTTTATGACCTATAATCTCACTTTCCCAAAATACCCCTGACTTGCAAGCCTCATAACTTGAGCTCTACAAATCAGATGAAAGACTTTTAGTACTCTTTGGAAATCTAAGACCAAGACCTACAAATTTCATGTTGGCAAAAAGTTGAGGAGAAACATCCTTCTAGGTCAAAAATGGCTTGGAAGTGAGTTGACGTTTGTTGACCAAAATCACATTCATCTGAGGACCTGTAACTTGTCTGCATCATAACTTGAGTTCTAGAAATCATATGAATGACTTGTAGTACTCAAAAGAAAGCTAAGAACATGCTCTACAAGTTTCATGTTGGTCAAAAGTTTATATGAGACTTGTATCTTGAGATGGGTGGTCTTGAAGTTAGGCATTAAATATGGGATTTTACCCTGAGAACCCTAATTTAGTAACTTCTCACACTATTGATTCTTGATAAATTGATCTAGAAATGATATATCATGTATCTTTAACACAATATACCATGACCATAGAGACTTTGAATTGAGTTTTAATCTCCTTCAATTTCACAATTGACTGATGATTAACCAGATAGAAACCCTAGATGCAACATCTTTAACTGTAACCTTTCACACTTAGTATAAACACTTGGATGAACTCCACAATGACCCTCAAGGCACTCAATGAGCTCTCTCAACATCTTATACCCATAATCATGAATTCACAATCCTCTGATGATCTTGACCTGGCCTCCAAGTTAGGAGCTGACCCACATACATCTATCCATCCTTTCACAAGACTATTGCCCACTTCTAGATGACCTGATGACCATTCAAACCTGAGTAACAACCCTTGCTTAGACTCAACACTCTGAGTAGACTCCTCTTGCTATGCACAACCTCTTGATCCCCTGTTCAATGAAAAATGCTATGCAATGCAAATGCTAGAAAGAAATGAAATGAAGCACAAGCCAGCCAAAGAAAAAGGTTGGGCAAATTTTGAGGTGCAACACAACCGACCATATGCAATAGACGCTAGCCTTTTCTTGTCCATCAGGCTAATCTGATTCAATCTGTTCTTTACCCATTCTGCCTCATCGAGCTTAACGTCGACTAGAACTCTCAGAGAGGGAATCTCGACTTCTAATGGTAGGACAACTTCCATACCATACACCAGCGAGAAAGGAGTTGCCCCGGTTGAAGTGTGTACCTTAGTACGATATCCATGCAAAGCGAAGGGCAACATCTCATTCCAATCTTTATAGGTTACAACCATCTTCTGCACTATCTTTTTGATGTTTTTGTTGGCGCTTCAACAACGTCATTCATCTTTGGACGGTAGGGCAATGAGTTGTGATGCTCAATTTTGAAACTCTGGCACCGTTCCTTCATCATCTTGTTGTTCAAGTTCGAACCATTATCAATAATGATTCTTTCGGGCACTCCGTATCTACAGATGATGTCCCTCTTGATAAATCTGGCTACAACTTGCTTCGTGACATTCGCGTAGGAGGCTGCTTCCACCCACTTGGTAAAGTAGTAAATGGCAACCAAAATGAAACGATGTCCATTGGATGCGGTTGACTCGATCTTTCCAATCATGTCAATGCCCCACATGGAAAAGGGCCAAGGAGACGCCATGACGTTCAGAGGACACGACGACGCATTAATCTTGTCTGCATAAATCTGGCATTTATGGCATTTCTTCGCATATTTGAAACAATCAGATTCCATCGTCAGCCAATAATACCCTGCTCGTAACAGCTTTTGAGACATGGCGTGCCCGCCGGCATGCGTACCAAAGGCTCCTTCATGGACCTCTTCCATGAGCAAGCTTTCTTCTTTTTTTGTCCACGCATCTGAGTAACACCAAATCATAATTCCTCATGTAGAGTACACCATCCTGATTCAGATAAAAGTTGCCAGACAACCTTCTTAGAGTCTTCTTATCCCGGATCGACGCCCCTGGCGGATACTCTTGTATCTTAAGAAAGTTCTGGATGTCATAAAACCATGGCTTTCCATAAGAGGCTTCCTCAATGGCAAATACAAACGCCAGCCTATCAAGGCGCGAGATGACTATTCTTGGAGCATCATTCCAATAGTTCACCTTGTACATCGAGAATAACATCGCCAGAGCGTCTTCCATCTGATTCTCCACTCTCGGCACGTGATGTAACTCTACACGATCAAAGAATGACAACATCCTCCTTGCATAGTTCATGTAAGGAATCAGATTGGGTTGCCTGGTCTCCCATTCTCCTTTGATTTGATTTACAACTAGCGTTGAATCTCCGTACACATCTAGGTTCTTGATCCTCAGATCAATAGCTTCTTCCAACCCCATGATGCACACTTCATACTCTGCTTCGTTGTTGGTGCAAGGAAATGTCAACCTGGAAGTGAATGGTATATGAGACCCATGGGGACTCGTAATGATTGCCCCAATTCCACTATTGTATGAGTTAACAACACCATCGAATATCATCTGCCACTAGGAGCCAAGCTCAGGACCTTCGTCAGGCAACGATTCATCATAATATTTCATCTTCAGATACATGATGTCTTCATCAGGAAATTCAAATTTCATCGGTTGATAGTCTTTGATTGGCTGTTCGACGAGATACTCTGATAGAATACACCCTTTGATAGCCTTTTGGGAAACATATTGGATATCGTACTCTGCCAGTACCATCTGCCACCTGACAATTCTTCCAGAAAGTGCTTGGTTTTTGAAAACGTATTTAATTGAATCCATCTTCGAAATCAGCATGGTTGTATGATTAAGCATATACTGTCTCAAACGTTTGGCAGCCCACGCGAGTGCATAACACGTTTTCTCCAACATCGAGTACCGGGACTCACAATCGGTGAACTTTTTACTCAGATAGTATATTGCATGCTCTTTTCTTCCAGTCTCGTCGTGTTGACCGAGAACACAACCCATAATGTTCTCAAGAACCGTTAGATACATTATCAAAGGTCTTCCAGCAACTGGGGGTATCAGTATCGGAGGTTCCTGCAAATATTCTTTTATCTTATCAAATGCCCTTTAGCAATTTTCATTCCAGACGACCGCCTGATCTTTCTTTAGCAATTTGAACATTGGTTCGCACGTGGCTGTGAGATGAGATATGAACGGAGCAATGTATTTCAATCTCCCCAAAAAACCACGAACCTCTTTTTCCGTTTTCGGCGTTGGTATATCTTGTATAGCTTTTATTTTTGCAGCATCGACCTCGATTCCTTTTTCACTGACAATGAACCCCAGCAGCTTTCCTGACCTAACTCCGAAAGTACACTTGTTAGGGTTCAACCTCAATCTGAATTTCCTGAGATTCTCAAACAACTTCAACAAATTGACCAAATGTTCTTCCTCTGCGACTTTGCTATCATGTCATCAACATAGACGTCGATCTCATGATGAATCATATCATGAAACAAAGTGATCATAGCCCGCTGATAGGTTGCCCCTGCGTTTTTAAACCCAAAAGGCATTACCTTATAACAGAAAGTCCCCCACAACGTGATAAACGTCGTTTTCTCCATATCCTCCGGTGCCATCTTTATCTGGTTATAACCGGAAAAACTGTCCATGAAGGAAAACACGGAATATTGAGCAGTATTATCAACTAATACGTCAATGTGGGGGAGCGGGAAATCATCCTTCGGGCTCACCCTATTCAAATCTCTGTAATCAACACACATTCGTACCTTACCGTCCTTCTTAGGCACATGCACGATGTTGGCGACCCATTGAGGGTAAGTTTTAACGGCTAAAAATCCTGCGTCCAACTGCTTTTGGACTTCTTCCTTGATTTTCACAGCCATATTTGGTCTCGTACGCCTAAGCTTCTGCTTGACTGGCGGACATTCTTCACACAACGGTAAGCGATGAACCATGATGTTTGTGTCAAGCCCGGGCATGTCTTCGTATGACCAAGCAAAGATATGACTATACTCACGGAGCATCTCAACCAATCTTTGCTTGATGTCACTTTGCAATGCAACCCCTATCCGAACATTCCTCACAACTTCCTCAGAACCCAAATTAATAACCTCGATTTCCTCCTGATGAGGCAGAATAACCTTTTCTTCCTGTTTCAAAAGTCTAGCTAGCTCTTCTGGAAAATCTTCATCTTCATCAATCTCTTCTTCGGCTTGAAATATCGGATTGCAAAGTCGAAGCGAGTCATAGATGTCTCTGGCGTGGTGTCATCTGCAATGTGAATCCTGCAATGATAATGGTTAAATGCTTAAAATGATATGCAAAACAAGCACAAAGTCACATTGTCATTTTATTGTTAAACATAAAACATGAAAAAAAAGGATCACAATATTTGAATGCAGAAAAACGCCCTTTGAAAAAGATTGTGCAAGCATAAACAATAAGGCCTTGAAGACAAAAACCACTATACTCCGGGTAGAACATAGGGTTGTACAATAATCAGAAAAACAAAGTATTAATCTTCCGTTGTCACTTGAATGAATTCCTCGATAGACCAATTGTTGAGGCTTTGTCCTGGAATGCATGGCCGAATCCACGAGTCCATATCGCAGTTGCTATCCCCGTCTTCATCTGAAACAGCGTTGATCCGCTCGAAGATAACTCCGCCTTTGGTAAACTGTACCGGCCCTTTGTAGCGCGGCGCGCTCTGTGAGGATGACGAAGAAGATGGGCGGTTTCCCAGACCAAACTTATCCTGCTTATGGGGTATATCCAACACTTGACCCCAACCTGGTGCTGCCCCAGCCTGCACTACTGCTTGGGCCTCCTTGAAGGATGACATGGCCATTTCGGGCGCTTTGCTCACAGCATACACTTTGTCTTTAATCTGTACCGTCTCAAAAGCTTGACAAAGAGTTTCATGGATTTCACCATCCACCTCAACATATTTAAACAAAGACAAATGACTGATCATTATGTCTTCCTCTCCGCATACAGTGATGATGCTGCCACCCACCATGTACTTGAGCTTCTGGTGCAGTGTGGAAGTTACGGCTCCCGCCCAGTGAATCCATGGATGGCCCACCAAACAGCTATATGCAGGATGAATGTCCATAATATAGAATACCGCATCAAATACTTCGGGACCCACCTGAATAGGCAACGTCAGCTCTCTAAATACAAATCTTCTGGTACCATCAAAAGCCCGTACTACCAAGTCACTTGACGTACACGTAATGCCCCGAGTATCTAACTTCATCAGTGCCTTTTTCGGAAGCACATTCAAAGATGATCCTGTATCTACCAGTGTATGAGACAGGATGGCTCCATGACATTCAATTGAAATATGCAACGCACAATTATGATTCCTGCCCTTTGGTGTCAGATCCAAGTCTATGAAACTTAGCCCATTTCTTGCGTTGACGTGCTCTACCACCCCTTCAAGTTGGTTAACTGATATCTCTTGTGGCATGTAAGCAGTATTCAATATCCTCAACAAAGCATTCCGGTGCGCTTCCGAACATAGCAACAACGACAAAATAGAGATTTTAGAGGGAGTCTGTTGCAAGTGATCAATAATCTTATAATCACTCTTTCTTATCAATCTCATGAACTCCTTCGCTTCCTTCTCCAAAGAACTCTTCTCACCAGCTTGAGAAGTTTCTTCCACCACAGATTTCTTCCCCTTGTCAACTCTGTCAACGACCACTTCAGGTGATGTGAACACTCTTCCGCTTCGAGTGATTCCCCCAGCTCCAACTAGATTATCCACAGAATCAGTCGGCAAGCTCTTCAATTCCTGTTTCTGCCCATTACGATATACCTCTGCTCCGTAGTTCCACGGAATTGCTTTGGTACTCTCATACGGCACAAGACCAGCTTTGGTGATGATAATGGTTGGCGGTCTCGGCGTAGAAATAGTTATAGTTTTGTATGGAATCGAGATCGCTGCAACCTCATTCCTTTCTTCAACCATTACCTCTTCAGACTTCTTCTTGGCAACCCGATCAAATTGCAGCATTCCATCATTCATCATACCCTGAATACAACTCTTCGGTTTTGCACATCCCTCGGGATGGCTCAAACATTCAGCACACGATTCATTACATCCCAGGAATATCCCTTCCTTCAATAACTTTTCCTTCATAAAGCCCAGCGGTGTCTTTAAATCATTAACATCAATTATCAGATCTAAACTTTCATCTTCAATGATTGCACTGACTCCAGCTGCCCCATGGTTGGGCATGGGGTTCTGCACGACATTGGGAGCGTCGTGAGAAAAGTTTATTGCCTTGCTATCCACCAAATCCTGAACTTTGTGTTTAAAGGCCTTGCAATTATCAATATTGTGCCCAGGTGCCCTGGAATGGAACTCACAACGAGCATTGACATCGTACCCCGGTGGTGGTGCACCTGTCAGAGGAGCTAATGTTCTTTTTTGTACTAACTGCAACTGTAACAAGTGCTGGAGCGATTGGGAATAAGGCATCGGAGGTGCGTCAAATTGTCTATTTGCTGTACGACTCTGATCTTGAAACCTTCTATAACCCTGTAGATTCTGCTGTTGCAGCTGTTGCTGTGGTTGTTATTGTTGAGGAACGACTAGAATTGTAATACTAGCAACCTGCTGCTGCTGCTGACAATTTTGCGCTGGTCGTTGATATCTATTCCTTCGGGAATTAGACACTGAATTAGTCTCGCCTTCACGCTTCTTATTACCGAGCACCTTTTTACCTCCTCCTCCAGATGAGGACACTTCACCAGGTTGGATTTTCCCCAACTTTATACCGTTTTCTACTCTCTCCCCAGTGATGATCAAATCGGAAAAGCTACCAGATATGCTACTGATAAGCTTCTTATAATAGACACCAGGCAAAGTAGCCACGAACATATCAATCAATTCACGCTCCACCATCGGAGGCTGCACTCTCGCTGCAAGTTCACACCACCTCTGGGCGTATTCCTTAAAGCATTCATCAGTCTTTTGAGACAAATTCTGGAGTTGGACCCTGTTAGGAGCAAGGTCACTATTATACTAATAGTGCTTCACGAAGGCTTCAGTTAAGTCTCTCCAATTGTGGATATTAACAAGCTCCAGTCCCATATACCACTCAAGCAAGGGTCTTGACAAGCTATCTTGAAAAAAGTGCATGAGCAATTTCTCGTCATCCGAGTAAGCGGACATCTTGCAGTAATAAGAATGCAAGGGGACCCTCGGGCAAGTATTTCCCTTATACTTGTCAAAGTCAGTGACTTTGAACTTTAACGAAACTTTCTAATCTGGGATCAACCCTAGATTGGCCATGTTTAGTCCCATGGAATTCTGATTTTCAAAAGATCTCATCTTTTCTTCAATTAGCCTAAACCTTTTATCAACCTCAGATGGTAGTCCAACACCGATATCTCGCATAGAAAATGCGTCTTCCTGCTGGTCCTCATCCCATTGAGGAACATTGTTGCCATGCATAACGCACACCACTTCAGGGATTCCACCTACGTTGCCTCCGCCCGAAGGGATAACTGTTGTAGGAATAGCATGAGCATGTGGCGTACCATCACCACAAGGAGGATTAGAAGCAGTTCCTCCGTGAAGCACACCATTATTGTCAACACGAGCAATCAATGGCTGGACCAGAGTCCTCAGTTGCTCCTGGCCATTTGCCACACCCTGCATCAGCACCATAAACTGAGCCATCCTGTCCCGCATCTCCTGCATCTCAGCTTGCACTTGTTCCATAACTCTGCACTGATTCCCTCTTGTGGCGTACCGGTGAGTAGTCTTGCCGTCTATCCTGAAACAATCTAACAAACCAACAGGGGTAAGAAAAATGGTTCTGCTGCACCTGCTATGCAAAAATGCTATGCAAAATACAGACATGTATATATGCATTAGGGACGTTTCCCCTCGATCCTAGTTCCTGCGTGAACAACGAGACATAGGAAAACCCAAGCATAGAGCCAAACACTTCATACATACAAGAAAATGCCCAACAGGCAATGTACAATCATATAACTGAGTATAAAGAATCAATGGAAGGACCTCAGCCAACAGGTCTGGTGATGGTCAATACAAACATAAGCAACAAGCTACAAAGGAAGTGAAAGACATCAGGTACGGCAACGAGTACGAAACTCCTCCAATAGCTCCTGTGTCCAGGATGGTCTGGTCTGACAAGTAATCCCTGAATGAGAAACTTTCGCTGTCTGATAGTGGTCTATAAACCCTCAGCATAGTCTTCCCAGGCTCCCTCACCAAAGACTTCCTCTAGCTTGCACCTCTTCGAATCAGCCCTCAGCTTGTAATCCTCCAAGGTTGCCAAAGCTTCGTTCAGTCTGCAATCACTGTCCCGCCTGAGTGAGGCTTCATCTGCAATCCTCTCATCCTTCGCTCTGAGCTGAGTCTTTAGCTTGGCAATCTGCTGCTTCAACTTATCCTCATGCTCCTTGTTGTTGGAAAGAGTAGCATTCCACTGCTCATTGAACTTGGAAATCTCCAGATAATCCCTACTTAAGTCCTTCTTCTTAGAGGCGAGAACATCACTAACAACTTTCAGATCTAAACCCAAACGTTCACGAGAACATGTCTCCTTAGTCAAATCTGTACCCAACCTGTTCACAAGCTCAGTCTGCCTCTTAGAAGAGTATGCAACTTCAATCTTCTCACTTCGGAGCTGAATGATCTCTTTCTCCAACTCTTCATTAGCCTTGCGCAACTCTTCTTTTTCAAACCACAACTGGTTGTACCTCTGGATGTCAACAGTGGTAGGTTCCTCAATCATCAGAGGATACAGAGGCTCAACAGAAGGAAAAGGCATCAGAAACTTGGTAGCTCTCTCACGAATCAAAGTCAGATAAGGGTCGTAGGCCTTACTGTTACTCTTCCCTAGAAAAGCCTTCCCTTTCTTGTGAACACTACTCCAAGCTCTCTCCACTCTAGCCAAAGTATCACCCTCCAACAATTTGGTTAGATACAGAGATTATTGTATCTCCTCTTCCTTAGAAGGTCCTCTCCGCGCGTATCCAAACTGCTTTACTAACAAAGATGGGTTATAGTTGATGCACCCTTTCCTTCTGACCAACGAGACGTTAGCAAATCCACCACAACTATAAGCAAACTCTGTACCAACCAGGTCTTTGTCAAACCAGATAATGTTCTCTGCAGACAATCCCATCAACCTTTCTGACCATTCTGAAGTACCGGCAGTAGCAACAAATGGACCTGTCTTAGGAAGATGACTAGCAAACCACCTGTACAACAAAGGAATACAACAAGATACGTTTTTCCCCTCTGGTTCTCATTCTTGTGGTGAATAGAATGATAGACGTTGCCCAAAAGTGTAGGTACCGGATTCCCTGAAGCAAAAATGTAGAAACCATCTATGTCTACAAAATCTGGAAGGTTAGGAAACAATATGATACCATAGATACAAAGAGCTAAGATGGCGCTAAACACAATCCAACAACCATCTTTGGCGAACTGCTGAGCCTTATCAATCATAAAAGGTAAAGGAAAACCAGGCACCCCACTCCTCATGATTAACTTCCCTTCCAACTCTAAAACATCCAAATACAGAGCAGCAACAAGCTTAGCCAGATCGGGCTCAGCATTAGTGTGATAGAATGGCATCCGATCTAAGCTAGGAACACCCAACAACTCAGAATACTCCTCAAAGGTAGGTGCCAGAACATAATCCAGAAAAACAAAACACCTCAGCTGTGCATCATAGAACTGCAAGAGAGTATAAAGACCACCTATCTCATATACTGAAGGCTTGCAGACACATCTTAATAGTTTCCCATAAGATTGCTTGAAGTCTTCCATCACTCTCTTGCCAGCCATGGCAATCAAACTCAGTAAAGAACCAATATCCGGAGTTGGAAACCTGTATGCCACTGTCTTCTTCAAGGGCTCCATATCAGAAGTAAGGGAACAAGATCACTAGAATCAAGGAGGAAATATGCACCTGCAACATAGATACATGTTAATGAAAATGCAGATGAAAATGAACATGCAAATGCCAATAGGGGATCAAGATTGTTGTGTTGTTGATTGAGAAGGACCAGCGCTCCGCTTTGACAAGAACATAACACTGTCATTAGGACCCCTTGTATCAGGAACACAAATTCACAATTTAAAGAAAACCAGGTAGTCTGAAAGTCAAGGTTTCCTGCATAACCCAATCCCTCTCACAGGTATGAACCTATCCACTAATAAGGTTCGGCATCCTATGCGTTCATCAGCGCCACAGACTTTCAAAAAACGATGATACGTCCACCATTTCTGGTTTGGCATCATAATCTCCCGAAGAGGCATCACTTAGCGAAATCACAAATGGTCGGTCCCCAGAGTAGACAATCCTCAGATCCAAGATCCTCTCAAGTCCTAAGGACCGGAAAGGAACTCATCAAAGAGAATCTCGTCTGAGCGCAAATTTCATGGGAACTTGTGCATGCTAAGCATACAGGTTCACCACTACTTTCCACTACTAATGCTATGTTTGTACTCAAGCATGGATCCAACTTATCTCTCAATGGAATATTCCTCCCCAACAACATAGCAAAACTAATATATACAATGCTGAAAGTAAATGCGAGAATGTAAAGTACAACACATATATACATACACCCAAAATAAACAACCAAGCGCTAGGATTGACTCGCATAGGGGATGGGTAGAATCCCCAGCTGTCGCATCGCTGCGAAGAGGGGCGGACAATGACAGAAGATTCGCCACCGTTGGTTATTTATCCCAAAAGAAGGAAAGAAAACGATCAGATAAAACCTAACGAAAAATGGGAGAAGACAGGTCATCGCAACCATCTCTCGGGTTCGGGAGTCGGTTATGCAAGGGGAAGGTATTAGCACCCCTCACGTCTGTCGTACTCGACGGGATCCATTCTTTGTTTTCTATCTAAAAAAGGGTGTTTACTACCTAAGCTACGGGCTCAAGGACAAAAAAAAGGAAAGAGACTTGATAGAGCATCGCCGCTCTATGCCTACGTATTCCCTCGTGCAATAGGAAAGTCAGAGTCAACGTAGTTCGGCTAACTACGGGTGAAAGTGGGGAAGGTTTCTCGCCAAGACATCGTCGTCTTATGCCTACATATTCTCATCTGGTATGAAAAATCAGAGCAAATGTAGTTCGGGCTAACGAGAACACCGGTTGGTTCAAATGGTTTTAGGCCCGAGCAGGGTTTAAACTTAGTTCTAGCAGTTAGGTGTATGCAGCTCGACCATTGGAGACTTAGGCGTTACCCGTTTGCGGTAGAACCAAGAGTTAACAAAACTCTCCTTATGAAAAAGGTTTTCCAAATTAATATCCCGAAGGATAAAAAGGTTTGAAGTTTGTTCTTGTGTTTTTTAGAGAAGAAGTGCATTGATTATTGTTTGTAATTCATGTTGCACTAAAGACTATGACTTAGGAGCGAATGCATCGCATATCGTCCTAAGGACGTACACTAAACAATCTAAGAAATTGAGAGGAAGCCCCCCAATCACCATTTCCTAAGTACTTAAGGCTCGTAACATACAATATTCATTAACCTTTATTAAGTGTTTTAAGAGAATTTGAAGATGAGAAGAGAGAGACACTCTAAAGGGAGACTAAGACTCAACCTAATGTTCGCATGAAAAGTACCTATAATTGGGATAAAAGGGAATGTTACCTAATGTTATCATGCATGGGTTCAAGGCTAAGGTCTATCATAATCCTTCTTAAACAAAAGATATTAGAGATTCTAAGGGAACATGGCAAAGAAGAAAGAAAAAGAAGAAGGAAGCATGAAATAAGGAAGATGCAAGTATGCAAACATGTAATGCACAATTAGAATGAAAGTGAGGGAGGAAGAAAGTGTGGGGCAGTAGCCTCCACAAGCATATTTCAACCTCAAGAATTCATTTGAGAGATGCAAAGAAGAGGGGAGAAAGAATGCATACAAAAGAGATCAAACAAGTGCACAAAAATGGGATGAAATGGGAGAATAAATCCTACAACCATTTGCCATCAACCACAATGCCCAAAGGCAAACCAAAAGAAAGGGAAGAAGCCATGATCAAATTAGAGAATGGGAGGCAATGCGAGGACAACAAGGAACTCAAATGGGCAACTCAACCATAGACAAACTCAATGATCATGCAAGAACACACAAGAGAAGTCCTCAAAGAATCACCATTCATGATATGTTTCAAGTACCTCATAAGGAGGGACTAAACCATCTCAAATGGGAATCAGAGGTCATTGGATAGAGGTAAATATGAGAGGAGAAGGTACATAAACCAAATAAATAAAGACACAAAAGATAATGCAAGCATAGGCATGGAAGAAGACCTAAGTCTTAAGCACATTCAACACTTGAACTTCAAGTGGAAAGCCTAAAAAGAAATGAAAATCTCAACAAGCAATGAACAAGTTTATGACCTAAAATTAGCATTCAAATACCTCAACATGTTAGAAGTATGAATCAACAAGAATTGAGAGCTCAAGGGATCCATAGAAGTCATATCCCATTCAAACTAGGTCAAGTGTTTGTATGAACCTCCCTTAGAAGTAACTTGACTTGCAAGTCACCTCAAAAATAGGAAAAAGGCTAAAAAATAACCAAGTAAAATCTCAAATACTCATAAAAGAGTTGGCAACCAGAGCCCAAAAGATTACAATCAAAGTCACTTCAAAGCATCATCAAAGAATTTGATTCACAAGGATGCTCCACTATGAAGGAGGATTGTCGAGGGTCAACAAAAATGAGATCAAAGTCAAACCAAAAGAATTCAAACCAGGGGCAAAAGTGACCTCAAAGATCATTCAATTCATCATGGAAGTGAGGAAAAAATCTTGTTCATAGGAGATCAAGATTGCTCAAGAAGCAAGCAAGAAGCAAAAAGGATCAATTAAAATTCAATAAAAAAACAACTCCAAATGATAAATCCCATTTTAATTGAAAAATAAACCAAAAAAATAAAATAAGAATTTCCTAAAATTAAAGGACATCTCAAAATGTCCTAAAAGTATTTTTGTTGGATTTTATAACATTTGGAATTATTTTTAATGAATTAAAATTAAAACAGAATAAAAAATAAAAAGAAAATAAAAGAATAAAACAAGGCGTGATGAATAGCAATTATCCAAGGCAAAAACATTGGGCTCCCATGAGAGGGGGGTGTAAACAACATTCCATGCCCAAACCAACACATGCTGAGTCCAACAATGAAACGCAGCGTTTCATTTAAATGTGTGGCAAGTCAAATACCACGCTGGCTGGCAGCACGCATCCAAACCGTTGATCAAGCAAAGTCAACAAGTCCATGCACACACATGGCAGGACACGCAGGAAAACAAAAACAAAAAACCAGACGTCGGAGCAACAGTCTCCGGTCGTCTTCTCCGGTCACACTACCGGAGTAGCAGATCAAAAAGTAAACCAAATTGAACAAAATTTAACACTAAAATGATCTCCAAGCTGTGTATATTACAAATCCGCGATCCAATTTCATTGATCAAGCATAAACAGAGAGATAGGAACAAATGAAAAAATCAAACATCATAACTGAAATTACACAAACATCACATATAATGATCCAGAATTTGCCTACACACGTAGGACTTTAGTTTGGAACAACAATGGAGTGAAATGGATGCATATTAAGAGAGAAACCTTGATTTAAGGATTACCTAATGGACCCCCTCCTTTGGAGCTTCTAATGCAGCTAAGCTTGTGCAAAAACGTGCAGAATCACTCAAGGAAGTTCAAGGAAGAGAATACTGGCTTTGATTTGAAATGAAAATGCTTGAATCTCAATTCACGATTTCACTTTTGCTCTTCAATTCTACAACTGTAATTTGCTCAATTCTCCACCAAGATGCACGAATGAAGCTTCAAAATTCATCTGAAGCTTTTATATTTTGGGTCTAGAATGATTTGGAGGCCCAATTTGCTTGATTAGAGTGCAATTTAAAAATTCCCAAATTGGAAATTCAAGCTCATGCACACGTGAAACTGGCACCAATTGCACTTGGAATTGATTCAAATCATCTGCTGAGACCTTGCTTTGATCATGTGGATGTAAATTCTCCCTTGATTTGATCTAATGGTGGAGATTGAATGTGAAACTTCTACTTGAAGTAACATGAATTTGCATGTGTTCTAGCTTGTATAACTCAAATCTAGTTTGTGCATTCACATTGTTATGACATTGTGACTCAAAATATGCACAAACATGACATGAAAATGAATTAAAACCAATTCAATTTAATTCATGACCTTAAGTTCAAATTTCCATGGAATTCCTTTACCAATCTCCTCATCCAAGCATAATTCATGATAATTTGATGTTTCATGATGAAATTGATGTCATTTGGAGTAAATTTCATGTTGGGGAAAGTTTCATTTGAAGTGCATAAGTGGATGAAAAGGACCTATAATGAAAATGACCTATAATCTCACTTTCCCAAAATACCCCTGCGTTGCGAGCTTCATAACTTGAGTTCTACAAATGAGATGAAGGACTTCTATGACTTTTTGGAAAGATAAGATCATGAGGAACAACTTTCATGTTCATCAAAAGTTAAGGAGAAACACGATTCTAAGTCAAAAGTGCCTTGGAAATTGGTTGACTTTTGTTGACTGAAAATATGATTCATCTGAGACCCATAACTTGCCAGCATCATAAATTGAGTTCTACAAATGATATGGATGAGTTCTAGTACTCAAAAGAAATCTAAGAAGATGCTCTACAAGTTTCATGTTTATTTCAAAGTGAGATTACACTTGTACCTTGAGATATGTGGTCTTGATGTTAGGCACTAAATAGGGGATTTTACACTGACAACCCTCTGAAACCCTAATTTAGTAACTTCTCACACTCTTGATTCTTCTTGAATTGATCTTGAAATAACATCCTAGATGCCTCAACACAACTTTCCATGACTCCAAATACTTAGAACTAAGTCTTAATCTCCTTCAAATCCACAATGGATCTTGCACTGGGCAGATGAAACCCTAAGTGTGCAATCCTTTAACTGCAACCTCTTGCACATGATATAACAATTTGCATAAGCTCCACAATGGCTCTCAAAGCATTCAATGAGCTTCACAACATCTCATATCCATATCCATGAACTTGTGATCCTCATATGATCCTCAATTGGCCTCCAAGATAGGAAATGAGCAATATACATCCATTCACTTTCTCAAAGAGCTCTAACCAGCTTCTGATGACTTGATGAGCACTCATGCTTCCTTGGAACCCTTGACAAACCTCCTCTTTCTATGAATACCTCTTGATCCCCTGAAAATGAACAATGATATGCAAATTCCAATGCTAAAACAATGCAATGAAAACATAAGCCAAGTAAAGAAAAGGTTAGGCAAATTTTAGGGTATAACACAAATGTTGGAATTTTCCATTCCTTTTGTAGATGAATTGAATTGAATCACTCTTGTTTTTAATGATATGCTTCATTGTGCAAAAATCTCTTGGTTGCTTTGATTTGTGTGCTATTGTGTAGGAATTAGGCACAAAATAAGAAAAGTAGGACACAAGGACTTTGACAAGAAAACTAATTCAGCAGCAAAACATCAACAAGTTTGCACAACGAACTTCCTAGCGAAGTTTCCCAGAAAAAACATCATCAAGTTTGCACAGCGAACTTGCCAGCGAAGGATATTGGGAACCTAACACTGTTCATACAGAGAGAAAAAACATATAAATTTGTTGTGCAAAGGAGGTAGCGAAGGGTTCGTTGGAGCGAAGAAGAAGCGAAGACCTAGTGAATACCCCTAGACCTGAGGCAATAAGTATTTGGGCTAGAGTTCGCTGTGTGAAGTTTATAGTGAAGCCTTCGCAGTGCGAAGGATTGCTCACAAAATGAATATTTGGAAATATCTCAGGGGAGATTTAACTGTACACTGGCACTTCAAGTGCCATTTTTGGTTGTTCGTTAGGCAAACAAGAGCTTCGCAGTGCGAAGTTGACAGCATAACATCATGTCTATAAATACTTGGTGCCACTTTTTGCCAAAACATCTCTTCTTTTGTACTTTTCATAGTTTTGTATTTTTCAGCACATAAACCCTAGGTTCTCCATTTTCATCATCTCTTAGCCATCTTTCACAAAAAGAAGGTGGATTCCTGTCCAATGTCGATTATTTGACTCGGATGTTGATCAACCTTCTTCCGAAACTTGTTGCTTAAGCTATTATGGAAATGGGTGGCTAAAACCCCTCTTGTGTCAAGATTAGAGGTAGCTAGTTCTGATTTTGTGTATTATACTTAATCTTTTGTATGTGAACAAGGCTTTGATCAATATAGATGAAGTTATTTGCTATCTTTTGTTATATTTATGGTTTGGATTACTTTAGACATGAACTTTTCAAGTCTTAACCTAATTTCTTCATCTATCAACTATACAAACTCTAGGCATAGATTTGAAAGTTGATATTCGCATTGTATTGATCTTAATTATTATTGTTTCGAGTGTTATTTAGAGATATCATTTAACGATCGAAATAATAACATTCACGAAATCGCTTCAGAGATGAACGTTTTTGCGAGGATACGCGATTATATTGGTTAAAACTAAGTTCACATATTTGATTGATTGGATACATTTAAAAAGGATTGGTGAACCCTAATCTTGGCATGCTTTTTATCAAACTAAAACCAATTTTACCTTGCTTTATTTCTTACAAACTCATGGTATAAAATAGAAACCAAATTAAAACCCCCTTTCTTAAATCACTAAAATATTGAACGGGAAGCATCAAATATTCTCATCAATCATTGTGGATACGATAAAACACTCACGAAAATACCATCTAACAAATTAGCACCATTGTCGGGGATTATTAGTAGAATATTGCAAGCATTGCAATAGATTAGTGATTTTAAGATTTGTATATTGTGAATCTCTTATCTCTGTAATTCTTTATGCTTTTTGATCTATTTAGCTTGTGTGCAGAGTTCGTTTATGCAAGGACAAGTCTGACCGGAAGACCTTATTTTCGATCCTGAGATTGAAAGAACTGCTCGCCGACTCAACAATAAAACAAGACAAAGACGACAACAAGCTAGGGAAAGACAAGAGCGCGGGGAATCTTCTTCATCCACTACACCTGATTCACCAATCATGGAAGCAGCAGCAGCACCACTTCCAGCTTCAGTTCCATGTACCAATAGTTCCATGTGGATACGATAAAAAACTCACGAAAATACCATCTAACACTGGTTTGGGTTTTACATCTGGTTTAACCCGCAAAGAGTTGAAGAGTATTCATGAGGTTTTTCGAAGTGTTGGGTTCACCCATGCCAAAGATCATTCTACAATTGTAATTCTTGAAGATGACTCTGAAGATTACATCTCAGATGGCTTTGAAAATGATTCCATTCCTGCTGAAGACTGGGAGCCTTATTTGGAAGATCATGGATACGGTTTTGACACAGAAGATGCATATGTACCCTTCTACTTTCTTCGATCGAGACTTAAGGAACCTGAGTATGAAGTCAGTGCCATCATTGAGGATGATCAAGAGGAGGAAACACCCAAATTTGTGACACGTGGAATGACATGCCAAAATTGGATCTCTGTTGACATTCCTACCGTTGTTCATGTTTTAAAGTAATTAGCTTTTACTTATTTCAAAACTCCTTTCACTCTGCCCAAGGTGAAAGTGAATTTGTGAGGGCTTTGTTTCAACTTTTATCATCATCAATAAAATGTTATTTTGTTTATCCATATTTTATGTTTTCCCTTTTTGCTTTATTTCTGAAAAATGGTAACATAAAAAACCAAAAAAATAATAATGTGTTAATCCCTTTTATCTGCATAATATTTGCACTTGTTGTTCATATTCTAAAATCAAATATAAAATAATTATGCAGATTGTTTGTTAAGCCCATTGAAACAATGACCATATTCCCTCTCCCAACTTTGAGTTCCCTGTGTTTGAAGCGGAAGAAGAGGATGTTGAAAAGATTCCAAATGAAATTTCCCGATTGCTTGAGCAGGAGGAAAAGACCATTCAGCCTCATGATGAGCTGTGGAATTGGTTAATTTGGGTTCCGATGACGATAAGAAAGAAGTCAAGATTGGGACACTGCTTCAGTCAGATGTTAAGAAGAGGATGGTAGAGCTTCTTGGAGAATATGTTGACGTGTTTGCTTGGTCCTATCAAGACATGCTTGGTCTTGATACTGATATTGTGGAGCACCATTTGCCATTAAAGCTTGAATGTCCCCCTGTGAAATAGAAATTGAGAAGAACTCACCCTAACATGGCTGTGAAGATTAAAGAGGAGGTTCAAAAACAGATTGATGCTGGTTTTCTTGTGACTGTTGAGTATCCTCAATGGGTGGCCAATATTGTGCCTGTTCCAAAGAAAGACAGAAAAGTACGAATGTGTATTGACTATAGAGATTTGAATAAAGCATGTCCTTAAGATGATTTTCCACTGCCACACATTGATATGCTGGTAGATAATACTGCTAAGTTCAATATCTTTTCATTTATAGATGGATTTTCTGGTTATAATCAAATAAAGATGGCACCCGAGGATATGGAAAAAAAACATTCATTACTCCCTGAGGAATATTCTGTTACAGAGTGATGCCCTTCAGTTTGAAAAATGTTGGTGCAACGTACCAAAGAGCTATGACAACTTTGTTCCATGATATTATGTAATAGCCCAATTTTTCAATAAGTGATTAATTGTGCTAATTAATTGGTTTATGTGATTTATCTGATTTAAATAAATTATTGGATTTATTTAAATGAGTTAATGGATTTAATTAATTTATTCTACTTGGTAGAATAATGTGGATTTATTAGATATTCTCTAATTAATGATAAGATGAGATATTTTGTGAGAAATGAATTGATAGGTATTTTTTAGAGAAGAATTCTGATAGAAAGAAAATAGAAGGATATATAAGGGAAATTGGAGAGAAAAGAAAAGAGATAGAAACATAAGAGAAAGAAAGAAAGAAAAGGAGAGAAAGAATAGAGAAAGAGGAGAAAAGAGAAGAGAAGAGGGAAACTTGGAGAAATCATCAAGAATCAACTTCAAGCTTCAATCCAATCAAGGTAAGGGTGAGAAACATTATTATTTGATCAATGTGTATGATTATGTATGAGTTGTGTTGGATTTGTTGGTAGTTTTCTCTATTTTCCATTTCTAGGGCATAAATGGTTTAATCGGTAGAATCGAGTTTTGAACGGTTAGAATTCAAAATAAATTGCATAGTTTAGTCGGGTAATGTTTAGCCATGATTATTGGATTTCGTTTGATTGAATTTGGTTGAGTTTGTGAGTTTTGACATTTTTGGATAATTGAGGGTTTGAGATTTGAGTGAAAATCGGACGTCGTAGAAATCATGTTTAATGGTTCTAATTCACTGCTATATGTTAGGTGAGTATGAGTATGTGTTTGTTTCGAAAAAAAGAATTGAATCGGTCGGATTTTCGGGCGAAAATGCAAAATCCCGTAACCGTGTTTAGGCAAAATTCTGGTTTTTCGGAAAACTTCAAAAATTCATAACTCTTGAACCATAAGTCGGTTTTGACCCCCGTTCGAAGCGTTGGTAAGTTAACGAGATTATATTTCTAGAAAAAATGGCTTTGAGGCCTGTACCTGGTTCAATTATAGCAGAAAATTGAAAACATATTGTTGTGTTGATTTTTACCGTCGCGAATGTGTGTGATTGATGTGTTATTGTGCAGAATACTTTTGTTATATAACGAATAGCTTGTGCATGTTGTGATATGATATGCTATGGGTAGCCGTATGGCGTGAATCCTAGATGGTGGAATCGATTATGAAATATAGTCTTTTGACAAATATATGCATATTGTTCGTATGTGAAGAATGCATGAGAACATATTGTGAATATGTGTGCATTGCTTGATAAATGTGGTAATGATATTGAAGTGTAAATGCATATTGGTTGTATGCGATATTGTGAATGCATGAGAATATATTGTGAATATGTGTGCATTGTTTGAAAAGGTAATGAGGTTGAATTATGATGTATATTTGTTGTATCCGGTTATTGTGAATTAATGCATGAGAGCATATTGTAAGATATGTGTGCATTGTTGGACAAATATGTTGATGAAAAGTATGAATACTTGATTATATGATATGTTATGTGTGCAATCTTGTTTAATTCTTGAAGGGGGGAATTATGTGAATGCATGGGATTAAGACGTGTGATCGGTCTTAAGTGCATTTTGTTGTTGATTGCATATGCATCATTTAGTCAAGAGGCAATGTTTGCTAGTTTCGTGGAGGCTAGTGACTTGTCCCAAACCTAGAGCGGGGTTTGAAAGCTTAGGGAACGGGCTTTTGTTGTTATCGGTCTAGGGAACGGACCCGGTTTAAGTGTAAAAACTGAAAAATGATAACAAGTGTTGGTACCACATGGCATGAGTTGCATTGAGTTGCATTGAGTCTCATGGAATGAATATATGATTGTTGTATGAAGTTATGCATATGCGTATGTGCATTACTTGTGTAATTGAGAGTTGTGAATATGTGATCATTGTATGAAAGTATGCTTATGAACATGAATTGTTGGTTTGAGAATTGTGAATGTGTAATTGTGAATTAGTGAGTAAACATAATATGTGTATGTTCATGTGGAATGTTGAGATTTATGGATACATGCATGATGAATATGCTTGGTGATTATCCATATTTGATTATATATATGTTGTATTGTACATGATGAGTTATAATGAATTGTGGTGAGAAAATGTGGAATATATGTATTTTGTGCTTGTGTATTTGTGTATATATAATTATATGCATTGTTATTATGATAATATTTCTCACCCTTCTGCTGGAATGATGTCCTACATGACATCGTGCAGGTATCAAGGAGTAGTATTGCTCGTAGTTACGAGGTCGCTTTTGGTGTAGCCGTTTAGTGATTTAATTATGTTGGGTCGAGTCATGCTCTGGTCATGTAACACTGGGATCGCTTGGGTTGTGTTTAAGATATACATTGTGTACTCTATAAACGTGTTTATATCCATTGGAATATTATGATGTTGGCCTTAGTGCCTAAGTGATGTTGTTTTATGTGATAAAAACAAATGTTTCTTTTATGAAAATTGTGGTATAATTGAATCCGCTGCTACATGCAAAGTGAAGTTTTGTAAAACATAATTTTATATTGAAATAGTAATGAGCATGACAGGTGGTTTTGATATTTTGAAAGTTATGTGTAATGCCCTTTTGTAAATGCATGGAAATTTACTCTGATTATTCATATATTATCCGTGGGGTTTAGAAGGGTGTTACATTAGTGGTATCAGAGCAGGTCGGTCCGTCCGGCCAAGTTGTCTAATGTTGTTTGTTCCCTGGTATATGACATGTGTGTGAAAACACTGTCGATACATGTTTGTTGTCTAACCCTTGTTTGCAAGAGTGAGAATGATTCAAGTGGGGGAGAAACTGGTGCTTCTCCAAGATGCTGCAAGTGTGGAGTTGTAGCTTAGTGTATAGTTGAACGCTCTTATAGTTTGGTAAAGACGGTTTATACCCCATCATGATTTTCGGCTGTCTATCGATAAATTGAGGAACTGATCACCCTTAATCTCTTGTTGATAGTAGTTGGGATTGTGTTGGATGGGATAGACGTGTCTTGCAAGCTTAGATGGCGTGAGCAATGAATTGTTTGGAATTAAGCCAAGTGCTGAAGAATTGTTTTGATGAGTCGGCGCAGGACAGTGATGAGATGTTTCATTTTGATGGAAATTTTGAGTGTTAACGAAAGTGGGAAGTTGGCGGTTTGCCGATTAATTATGGTTGTCTGGAAGTTATTCTGACAAGATAGTGATATACAGCCAGGACGTGAAGTGGAGTTGTGATTGACTTAGTTACGGGAATTAGTCCGATATTAAGAGCTCTATATTGTATGTCTATTTAGATAGTCAAGGAATTAACTGATTGAGTAGTTTTGAGACTTGTGTCTGGTGTGTGTGTGTTGTGGCAACAGATTGTGAAGTCAAGTATATAAAGGGTGGATAGTGACTTCTGGTGATTATTAAAGGAAGTAAGGTGTGGGATACTATATTGGTATAATTAGACCTTTAAACATTTCAAGAGTTGAAGATGTGTTGAATGGCCTTCTAAGTGTGGAAATGTTGTTTTCGTATTTTTGTCGTAACGGGAGAACCGTAACTCGGAATGACGCAAGATTAGAAGCGCGGGAAGTATTACAATGTTTTATGTGATGGTGAAGTAGTGACATGGAATTAAGTATTTATTGATGGAATATGTTTGGTTGTTGTAGTAAGTGCGGTTTGTATTTCCGCCATGACTCACAAATTGAGTGTCCGTTTGGCATGGGATTCTCCATACTTAATTGAGTGAGTCAATGGTTGGGTAACCGATGATATTTGGATATACTCGAAGAGTATAGAGGATCATGTTGAGCATCGGGAACTTGAGTTATCAGTGTTGGAGAAGAAGTAGTAATATTCTACTGTGAAGAAAGTTTAAGGAATTGTTAGGAAAGCTGTCAACAGCTCGTGTATTGGTTTTTCCGAATCCGACAGAACAAATTGTTGTGTTTTGTGATGTTTGGTTGATATGATTGGGGGATATGTTAAGTACAAAATCAGCGAGTTTTGGTTATGCTTTAAGGCAACTTAAAGTACATAAGGGAATTATCTGACAAGTAATTGGAGTTGGTTGTTGTTGCGTGTTTGTGTCGGAGTTTGGAAGCCTCAATTGTTTAGTTGAGATTTGAGATGGTTGGTGATCTTAAGAACTTAAGGTATTTGTGGATTTGAAAAAGAGTTGAATATGGTGCAGAGGAAATAAATAGGGACTTCTGAAGGAGTATGGTTTTGGGTTGAATTACCATTCGAGTGAGACCAAGTGGTAGCAAAGGTATCGAATTAGAAATTTCTGTATATACCAATGATGATGGTAATGAGTTAGAACTGATGAAGCAAATTCAGGATATGAGTTTGGTCTGTGAAGAAAATATCTTAGGGAGTTGAGCTTTGTATCTTGAGACTGACTATAGGTATTCTTGATAAGATTCGAAGAAGTCGAAGTTCTAATTTGAGTTAATAGATTGATTGAATTTAATGAATTGAAGTCGAAGAGCTGATTTTCGGATTGATGAGAATGGTACCATGAGATGTCATGATGGAGTGTGTGTTCCAAATAGTGTGAGTTGGATAAGAGTACTCTGGAAGAAGAACATTGAGATAGATGGAGAGAGAAGTGGTTGAAGTGGTATGTGCTGGTTTGACTTATCGGAAGTCGAAGTGTGAACATCAGAGGTTGTTGGACCTGATACAACTGTTGAATATTTCTAAATGGTATGGGATAGTATTCCCATGGATTTTGTGTCGGGTTTTCCGAAGAAATGTGGAGGGATATGATTCGACTTGGGTGGTTATGAATGGATTGGCAAGATTAACTCATTTCTTACTAATGAGGATGAATCATTCTATGCTGAAGCTAGCTAAGAGGTATAGTGAGGAAGTTACGGGGTAGTATGGGTTACCGTCGAATATTGTGTCAGATGGGAATCTGAATTTTCGTTGAGATTTTGAGAAAGTTGTAGACGCTTTGGGTGTCATGTTGAAGTTGAACTCTGTCTAGCATCCGTGGACGGACTGGACAGACAAAGAGAACTATCTAGTATGTACGGGATTTGTGGAGAGCTTGTGTGTTGGATCAAGGTGGATCGTGGGATAGTTAACTATCGTTGCTTGAATTACCTACAATGACAATGATCATTCTAGTATCGGAATGACATTGTATGAGGCTTTGTACGATAAGAGGTGTAGGAATCCTTTGTGTTGATGTGTGTCAGGCGAGAGTGTTGTACTCAGACCTAATATTGTGCAAGAGACGACTAGAAAGATTAAAAGGACCTAAGAAAAGACGTGTTTCGAGAGTTACAATAGTAACTGGTGTCGGTCGAGCTTGAGGTCTCGGAAGCACCCACTGTGTTTTGTTGATCTGTATCAGAGTGGCGCAGCGGAAGCATGGAGAAAATAGCATGTTAGATTGTTTTACTGCTGTCGCTTGTGGGAATTGCATGATGTGTTCATGTGTCTAAGTTGAGGAAGTGCATTGATTCAGATGGATAGTGTACGAGTGAGAGAGGATTTGATTGTTGAGACATTGCCAGTTCAGGTTGATGAACGAGAAGCAACTTCGAGGTATAGAGATTCCTTTGGTGGAGGTAGTTGGGAGATTAGGATGCGAGAGTCGTATCCAGAGTTATTTGAATCAGGTAACATTTTCGAGGACGAAAATTCTTAAAGTGGGGGAGAGTTGTAATAGCCCAATTTTTCAATAAGTGATTAATTGTGCTAATTAATTGGTTTATGTGATTTATCTGATTTAAATAAATTATTGGATTTATTTAAATGAGTTAATGGATTTAATTAATTTATTCTACTTGGTAGAATAATGTGGATTTATTAGATATTCTCTAATTAATGATAAGATGAGATATTTTGTGAGAAATGAATTGATAGGTATTTTTTAGAGAAGAATTCTGATAGAAAGAAAATAGAAGGATATATAAGGGAAATTGGAGAGAAAAGAAAAGAGATAGAAACATAAGAGAAAGAAAGAAAGAAAAGGAGAGAAAGAATAGAGAAAGAGGAGAAAAGAGAAGAGAAGAGGGAAACTTGGAGAAATCATCAAGAATCAACTTCAAGCTTCAATCCAATCAAGGTAAGGGTGAGAAACATTATTATTTGATCAATGTGTATGATTATGTATGAGTTGTGTTGGATTTGTTGGTAGTTTTCTCTATTTTCCATTTCTAGGGCATAAATGGTTTAATCGGTAGAATCGAGTTTTGAACGGTTAGAATTCAAAATAAATTGCATAGTTTAGTCGGGTAATGTTTAGCCATGATTATTGGATTTCGTTTGATTGAATTTGGTTGAGTTTGTGAGTTTTGACATTTTTGGATAATTGAGGGTTTGAGATTTGAGTGAAAATCGGACGTCGTAGAAATCATGTTTAATGGTTCTAATTCACTGCTATATGTTAGGTGAGTATGAGTATGTGTTTGTTTCGAAAAAAAGAATTGAATCGGTCGGATTTTCGGGCGAAAATGCAAAATCCCGTAACCGTGTTTAGGCAAAATTCTGGTTTTTCGGAAAACTTCAAAAATTCATAACTCTTGAACCATAAGTCGGTTTTGACCCCCGTTCGAAGCGTTGGTAAGTTAACGAGATTATATTTCTAGAAAAAATGGCTTTGAGGCCTGTACCTGGTTCAATTATAGCAGAAAATTGAAAACATATTGTTGTGTTGATTTTTACCGTCGCGAATGTGTGTGATTGATGTGTTATTGTGCAGAATACTTTTGTTATATAACGAATAGCTTGTGCATGTTGTGATATGATATGCTATGGGTAGCCGTATGGCGTGAATCCTAGATGGTGGAATCGATTATGAAATATAGTCTTTTGACAAATATATGCATATTGTTCGTATGTGAAGAATGCATGAGAACATATTGTGAATATGTGTGCATTGCTTGATAAATGTGGTAATGATATTGAAGTGTAAATGCATATTGGTTGTATGCGATATTGTGAATGCATGAGAATATATTGTGAATATGTGTGCATTGTTTGAAAAGGTAATGAGGTTGAATTATGATGTATATTTGTTGTATCCGGTTATTGTGAATTAATGCATGAGAGCATATTGTAAGATATGTGTGCATTGTTGGACAAATATGTTGATGAAAAGTATGAATACTTGATTATATGATATGTTATGTGTGCAATCTTGTTTAATTCTTGAAGGGGGGAATTATGTGAATGCATGGGATTAAGACGTGTGATCGGTCTTAAGTGCATTTTGTTGTTGATTGCATATGCATCATTTAGTCAAGAGGCAATGTTTGCTAGTTTCGTGGAGGCTAGTGACTTGTCCCAAACCTAGAGCGGGGTTTGAAAGCTTAGGGAACGGGCTTTTGTTGTTATCGGTCTAGGGAACGGACCCGGTTTAAGTGTAAAAACTGAAAAATGATAACAAGTGTTGGTACCACATGGCATGAGTTGCATTGAGTTGCATTGAGTCTCATGGAATGAATATATGATTGTTGTATGAAGTTATGCATATGCGTATGTGCATTACTTGTGTAATTGAGAGTTGTGAATATGTGATCATTGTATGAAAGTATGCTTATGAACATGAATTGTTGGTTTGAGAATTGTGAATGTGTAATTGTGAATTAGTGAGTAAACATAATATGTGTATGTTCATGTGGAATGTTGAGATTTATGGATACATGCATGATGAATATGCTTGGTGATTATCCATATTTGATTATATATATGTTGTATTGTACATGATGAGTTATAATGAATTGTGGTGAGAAAATGTGGAATATATGTATTTTGTGCTTGTGTATTTGTGTATATATAATTATATGCATTGTTATTATGATAATATTTCTCACCCTTCTGCTGGAATGATGTCCTACATGACATCGTGCAGGTATCAAGGAGTAGTATTGCTCGTAGTTACGAGATCGCTTTTGGTGTAGCCGTTTAGTGATTTAATTATGTTGGGTCGAGTCATGCTCTGGTCATGTAACACTGGGATCGCTTGGGTTGTGTTTAAGATATACATTGTGTACTCTATAAACGTGTTTATATCCATTGGAATATTATGATGTTGGCCTTAGTGCCTAAGTGATGTTGTTTTATGTGATAAAAACAAATGTTTCTTTTATGAAAATTGTGGTATAATTGAATCCGCTGCTACATGCAAAGTGAAGTTTTGTAAAACATAATTTTATATTGAAATAGTAATGAGCATGACAGGTGGTTTTGATATTTTGAAAGTTATGTGTAATGCCCTTTTGTAAATGCATGGAAATTTACTCTGATTATTCATATATTATCCGTGGGGTTTAGAAGGGTGTTACAATATGATATATAAAGAAATTGAGGTCTATGAGGATGATAGCATTTGTAAGTCGAAGACTGAAGAAGATCATATTCAATACTTATTGAAGTTGTTTCAACGTTTAAGAAAGTTTAAGCTCCATCTGAATCCTAATAAATGCACTTTTGATGTTTGTTCTGGAAAGTTGTTGGGCTTTATTGTCAGTCAGAAAGGCATTAAAGTTGATCCTGGTAAAGTTAAAGATATTCAGGAAATGCCTGCACCCAAAACACAAAAACAAGTAAGAGGATTCTTGGGACTTTAAAACTATATCTCCCGATTTATATCTAATATGACTGCCACATGTGCACCGATTTTCAAGCTTCTTAACAAAGATCAGGGTTGTGTATGGATAGAAGATTGTCAGAAAGATTTTGAAAGAATTAAAGAGTATCTGCTTGAACCTCTTATTTTGTCTCCTTCCGTAGAAGGAAGGCCTTTGATCATGTATTTGACCATGCTGGAAGAGTCTATGGGCTGTGTTCTGGGTCAACAAGATGAATCTGGTCGAAAAGAATTTGCAATTTATTATTTGAGCAAGAAGTTGACTGATTGTGAGTCTTGGTACTCAATGCTTGAAAAGACATGTTGTGCTTTAGCTTGGGATGCCAGCGCCTCTGCCAGTATATGTTGAATCTATAACTCGGTTGATATCTAAAATGGATTCAATCAAGTATATCTTTGAAAAGCCTTATTTAACTGGGAGGATTGCTCATTAGGAAATGTTGTTGTCAGAATATGATATCGAGTACCAAACTCAAAAAGAGATAAAAGGAAGTGTTTTGGCTGATCATTTAGAACACCAACCAATTGATGATTATCAACCTATTAGTTTTGATTTTCCTGATGAGGATGTGATGTATCTAAAGGTTAAAGATTGTGAGGAACCATTACCTGAAGAAGGGCCTGAGCCTGAATCCTGATGGGGTTTGATTTTTGATGGAGTTGTTAACGAGTATGGCAACTGTATTGGGGCAATTATTTTTACTCCTCATGGTTCTCATATTCCTTTCACTGTAAGGCTGGTGTTCACTTGCACAAATAATGCGGCTAAGTATGAAGCATGTATTATGGGCTTGGAAGAAGCTATTAATTTAATAATCAAGGTCCTTGATGTATATGAAGATTCGGCCTTGGTGATTAATTAGATTAAAGGGGAGTGGGAGACACGTCAACCTGATTTGATTCCTTATTGTGATTATGCAAGAAGGTTGTCAACTTTCTTCAATAAGGTTGAGTTTCACTATATACCAAGAGCAGAGAATCGAATGGCAGATGCTTTAACGACTTTATCCTCCATGATTGTGGTAAATCGGTGGAATGATGTGCCAAAAATTAATGTTATGCACCTTGATAGACCATCTCATGTGTTTGCAGCTGAAGAGGTTGTTGATGATAAACCTTGGTATTATGATATTAAAAGTTTTCTTCAGAATCAAGAGTATCCACTTGGGTCGTCCAATAAGGATAAGAAAACTTTGAGAAGATTGGCTGGTAGTTTCTTCTTGAATGATGATGTGTTGTATAAGAGAAATTATGACATGGTCTTGCTAAGATGTGTAGACAAGCATGAAACAGCCATGTTAATGAAAGAAATTCATGAAGAATCCTTTGGTACTCATACCAATGAGCATGCAATTGCTAAGAAGATGTTAAGGGCATGTTAGTATTGGCCGACAATAGAATCTGACTATTGTAAATATGTGAAGAAGTATCATAAATGCCAGATTTATGCTGACAAATTTCACGTGCCTCCAAATCCTCTCAATGTTATCTCTTCTCCAAGGACTTTTTCCATGTGGGGAATTGATATGATTGGAATGATTGAGCCTAAAGCGTCAAACGGACATCATTTCATATTGGTGGCTATTGACTATTTTACCAAATGGGTTGAAGCAGCATCATATGCCAATGTGACCAAGTAATTAGTGGTCCGGTTTATCAAGAACCAAATCATGTGTTTATATGGTTGTTGTACCCCAAATTTTGACCTTAGTTCTTCATAATCATTCTAGGAGCATCATCATCTGCTTATCTAACCTTAACTTATTTCAAGTTTGTCTTTGTCAAGATATAGGTGAATTAGGGTATCATATCGTTAGGAATCAAGGTTTCGATGGTTTGATCAGTCAAGGTCTTGGATTGATTATCCTTGAAACAAGTCTCCACATTATCAATAGTACTATATTGGGTCAAGTATGAATCTAATTTGAGGTTGTCACCCAAAGACCAAGAGCAGTGCAGTCCAGGACTCCCGGTTAGGGTTTCTGATCAGGAAAAGTCAACTGATGTTTGACTTTTAATTTAAATGGTACTCCAATGGTTGAATAATGATCCATAAGGCTTATATGACTTAGTGAAGTCTACTAAAGAATTTTCAAGACCTCAAAGGACCCAGAACACCAATAGTCAATTCGGGGTTCTCTGATCGATCAGTTCGTCTGACTAAAAAGTCAACTCATTGACCAAAAGGAGTTTGACCCAAAAATTGAAGGCAATCATGTTCCTAATGTTATATAATATCTAGTCATGAAGTTTGATGCCCATTGGATCAAGGATTGAAGAGTAATCAAAAAATCGGGAAATTAGAGTTTTGAAAGGGGCAAGACCATAACTTCTTAACCACACATCCAAATGGAGTGGTTCAAAGCTTGTTGGAAAGTTCTTGACAAGTTCTACACAAGTAAAAAATTGACCTATATGAAAACATTGAATAGATTTGGAGTTATGATCAAAATCAATGTGTTGCGGTGAAATTTGGATGTCAAGCTATTGATTAACTTGAATCTTAATTCATTTACAACCGCTCTTTGATTTATCCGAAGGAAAAGGTCAAAAGAGGGAAAACCTATTTTGCATCGTAAACACAATGCGGGGAAAGATCTAGGGTTCGGGGGTTGGTTAAATTTAGGGAAGGTATTAGCACCCTAAACTTCTGTAGTACTCTACAAGAACCTTTTGTTCAGATGTTTACTATTTTGCTTTATTATTCTTAAGGTATATGTACAAAGGGATTACAAGTGAGAAAAGAGACCTAAGGGGTTAATTCTAAGTTTACTCGGCAAGACATCGCATCCTGTGCCTACGTATCCTTACGGGAGTGGAATCAGAGTAATCGTAGTTCCCCTCAAAAGGGAGGTTAGAAACGTCTTGACTGTGGCCAAGGTTTCAAGGGGAATAAACGTATCTTAAGGACACGCTTACGTGGAGTGTAGGAACTCCAAATTTCTACGTTGAAATGTTAAGTCGTAATTAGGGTTAAATTAGGTTAGGGATTCCGCGGCGGGAAACCCTAAAATGAGCACGGCGGCTCTTTGACCTAATGCTAGGGGTAAAATTGTAATCTTGTCCACAACGAGACATGTATGAAAATTTAGGGTTGAAAAGGTGTAAGGGTTGAAGTTTTGAGGACTATTGGCGCGGCGACCAAAAGCTAGACCTAACCTTCGGATATGTGTAGTGTGACAGAATAATTGATGAATGTGAGAGACTTGAATCGTGCAAGCAGCAAAATTTTAAAAGCAGAAACATAAACGCGATTATTGGTTCGCGAGGTTACAACCGAGAAGCAATTACAATAATGATGAAACTTAAATAAAACACAATGTAATAGGCTGCAAAATGAACACACGCGTTAATGGGCAAAGTCAGACGGTTAATTGGACGGGTCATGAGACAAGAGTGCGATACTGGAGATTTTTGTTGTTTTGAAAAAAAGATTTTAATTGAATTTACAAAAGAAAGAGTAATGTTAATTTCAAAAAAATATTTTAAGTTATTTTTTTAAAAAAAAGTTTTTAATTTTTATTATATGAAAAAAAGGTTTAATATTTTGTTAAAAAAAAGTTTTAATAATATTTAAACTAACTAATTAAAAAAAGAAAAAGGGTTTTTAATTTTATTAAGGGTTTTTTTAATTTTATTATGTGAAAAAAGGTTTACTTAATGATCAACGAAAGGTTTAATTTAAAAAGTTTTTTATTTTTTCATTTTTTATTTAAAACAAATTAACTTTTGTAAGATAAAAATGAAAAAAGGAAAAAAAGAAAACAAAAAAAAAAGTTGGGCCGGTAGCTACATCCGGACCCAACTGGTTGTACGCAACCCATAAACACAAAACACCAGCACTAGGGTTTCAAAACCCTGTTGCACCTCGCGGCGCCGTTTCCCTCATTCATCGCCTTCGTTCGCGTTCTTTCTTCGTCTTCATTCGCGATCTGATTTCTCTCATGCTCAACCTAAAAAGAAAAACAACACATAATAACCGTGAATCAGGAGTTTACAGCATTTTTGACGGTGGTTTTCTTTGGGGCGATGATGTGAACTGAGCTTTCGGGGAAGGTATTTGCTCGTCGTGGCTTTAAACGGCGCCGGTGAATCCTCTCCACTCGGGTTGCTTTGTTTCGATCTCTCTCCCTCTCGCGGCCACTAGCCCGTTAGGGTTTTGTTCGCGCTTTGTCCGTTTAGGGTTTTCGCGATTGGTCTGTTCTCTCCGTCTAGGTTTTCGAACCTTAGCCCCTTTCTCTCTCGCGGCCACCAGGGTTTTTGTTCGAGGTGATGTTGTTCCCCTTTTATATCTCTCTTCTTGGGCTTTTGTTGGTTCTGGGTTTTTACGTTATGATTCTGGTTGAAGTTGATCTGATTTGATTTCTTTCCTTTCCAGGTTTACTCGAAACTGAGATTGATTCTGTTGTTATTTTGCAGATGTGGATTATATTGTGATTCTGATTTGATCTCTGTTATCTTTTCTGATAAGCTGATTGAATCTTTTCTTTCTTTTTCAGACTCACAAACTCAGTTTCGAAATATCTTCCCAGTATCTGATTGAATACGGATTGGGTTTTAATTTGGAAATTGCTTGTATCCACATTCAAATTTGGTTTTGTTAGATATTTGCTTCTGACACACGTTAACTCTTCTTCTTCTTCTTTCAGAATTGGTACTACGGCTTTGGTCGAGTCAAACGCCGCTGAGGATGGTCACATGGTGATGATGACCATTGGTCTGAACCTTCTGGTGTTACTTCTGATTTTAACGGACTTGGTTCTCTGATTTTCAGGTGCTGCAATTTTCTGAACCAGTTTCGGACTTGGACATTCGTGTCCAATTGTGAATCCGGATTTTGCTTAATGTTGCCTCGAGACATTTACTTGATAGTGGCTGCGAGTTTGGGGCAATGATGTTCGTAGCTGAGCCTCGGCTTCGCATTTTGGTTGACCACATTGACGCGCGAGCATGATTATGAACCTACCTCGCTTTTTCTGGTATGATTTGTGCTGTTTCCTGTGCTGACACTAGTTGTCTGATGCAGTTTGGTTAGTATTTCATTTTTCTGTTCTGTTTGAACTTGACTCTTCTGGTAAGGGCATGGTTTCGCTGCCGTGGATGTTATTTCGACCCTTCTGGTTTTCAACTTTTAACATTCGAATTTCTTGTGTAGTTGAGCGGGATTGCGGCATGTGTTGCCCAAATATGCTTTCCATTGATACTCATTTTCGGTGCGAGGGTAATGCTCATTTGACTGAACCAGAACCTGCGTGTGGGGCCATGATGTTTCGACTGATCCCTTCATGTGGCTTTGTTTTCGATGTGCTTAGCAGTTTGAGGTAACTTGGTCGCGGGATCTTACTGATACGAACTGAGCTTGATTCTGATTGTTTGTTGAATCACACTTAGTCTCCTGTCTTTGATCAACTTGAACTCGATTTTCTTGCACTTGTTGTTCCATTTTCTTCGAGCTGGTTCAGCGGCTTGCGAGGTGTTGGACTTGGTCCTTCTTTTTTTTATGAACATGTGCTGGTTTTGGCGCCTTGTGAGTTGAAACTTTGAGCATCCTGTGAATTGTTGGTTAGGTGCAGCTTATGAACTGTTTTGGTGTTGAGTTCTGTTATGAACTTTGTACTGATGCTGTTGTGGAATTTCAGGTGTTGGAAATCTTTGAAAACAAAACGATTTAGACCTGCCGGCATCCGGGTCTGAGTCCGAATTTGCCGCGCTGTTTTTACCCTTGTATCAGTTTGGAAACCAAATGGGATTTATTCGATGATGGCATAGACCCTTTTCAGTTAATCATTTATCGGCTCGAACTTCTTTTACTTCTTCATCTCTCGGTTGCCCCTTAGATAAGAACATATATTTACCTGATCTGACGCTAATGGCGCGGATCGGTAACGGGGGTAGGATGCAGCTTCGGTTGTGCCACTCCCGGCACTCAGTGATGACGCTGTTCTGAGAGTGTCGAAGATAACTTCTAACCCTTTCCTGTTTCTGTTTGTTTTGCTCTGTTTTTGGTTGTGCAGGTAATCAGATAGCGAGTGACGAACGCGAAGCATCAACACGAAGCCCACATGACTTAGAACTTTAGGAAATGCAATTTTTATTTCTCTTTTGTAACTTGTAATAAAAAGTATTATGAATAAATTCAATAATATTCTTTATTCAAATTATTTCCTCTTTGTAAATCATGATAAAAATATTACGAATAAACTTCCAATGTTCTATCCAAATTCACTTTCTCTTTACAAATTGTACTAATAATAATAAAATATTATGAATAAAATTCACATATTCTATTAAAATCACTTTTCAATTTCTTTTCCATGATTTAATTTGCTGCAAACACCTCAACATCCGATTGAACCTCACCGGTCAAATATCTCCGAATAAAGGTTAAAATTAATTCGATCCAATCTTGCATAATAAGCTTAATCTCTCCATATACCTTCAACATGAATAAGTTCCATTAATCAGTCGAAATTTTCACTGCTTTCCCTTTAAAATGAACTGGAAGAATAGAAGAATGAATTCTTGTTAAAACCATGTTCCACAGATCAGATTCTCGCATCGCCTTGAACCAAACCAAATTGATATCTTAACATAATCAACCCACGTGACAAGATAAACCTCTCAGAAATCCAATGACGACAGAGTCTCGGCCCATTGAATTAATTACTAGCATTAACATGAATTTCAGTTTACTTTTAAAGAACCCGGAAACGGAAGCTCTGATTACCCCATAAAATCTAGGCAACGAACCCTCCACAAAAAACAGTCAACAAATGATGTATAAATGACCACTTTGTCCTTTTCATAATTAACGCGCACCTGATGTAGTTCCTGCAAAATAAACACACTACATAACCTGTTAATAGTTAGCGGATGCAACAATGGATGTCATGCTATATGAATAGACTAATCTGAGGGTAAAATTTGGGGTATGACAGTTTCCCCTATTTAAATAACTTCACCGGATGATTTGAGCGACCGAGGCTCGAGAAATCATGGTGGAGGGATTTAAATATAGATAACCGAAAATTTTGCCCTTAGATGCGGCGATATGCAATGCTATGGATCTAATATGATGCGGACGATGAATATGATGTGTATGCCGGAATGATGGATGCGAAAATGTTGACGAATATGACGACACAGGGACAGACGTTACGAGAAGCACACGCTGGGAAAACGACGCGCTGGGACACAGTACAACACTGGGGAACTCTAAATGATGGTCAACTGGTGCGAACACGACCAATTGTCATTTTTTAGATCTGGGATGAGATTCTCAAATGGAGATGGCACCTATGAGACAACCTCCACTAGGGAATCTAAAAGTAAAACTGGATCACGTACGATTGCAAGATCGATCACAGAATGCATGGAGCATTGAGCAAAGAATAACATCCAAGCTTCTATAACCTATCCCTCGTGACAGGATCAAACGGACTTTTCGGGAATCCGTAGCAAATATACAGGGTAAAAACCGGCTGTATGCCAAAATAAATGGACTTTAAGAATAAGATCCTTAAATGGAGATGGCACCTATGAGATGACCTCCACTTGGGAATGTCTAATAATAAAACTGGATCTACACGGTTGCAAGATCGATTACAGAATGCTGGAGCATTGAGCAAAGAATAACATCCAAGCTTCTATAAACTATCCTTCGTGATGGGATCGGACGAACTTTTCGGAAATCCGTATCAAATATACAGGGTAAAGACCGGCTGTATGCCAAAATAAATGGACTTTGATAGGAAATGCCCTGATAAGCTTCTCGAGGGAGAACTGTCACTTATCGTTGGAAGGGACTTACATGCCAAAATGGATAAGCACTCAAATAAAGAGGCTGCTGCTTATCTGATATATAAATCTTCTCATATTTAAGGTCGGCGCCTGGAATACGATTCTGATTCTTCTTTTACTAAAGGATAAATGAACTTCTTCATACTTCAAGATCGTGCTCTCCTGGATATGATTCTGCTCCTTCTTTTACTAAAGGGTAAATGAACTTCCTCATACTTCAAGATCGTGCTCTCCTGAATATGATTCCGCTCCTTCTTTTACTAAAGGGTAAATGAACTTCTTCATACTTCAAGATCGTGCTCTCCTGAATATGATTCGGTTCAAACCTCCCCATACTTCAAGACGACAAGGAAAATGGAAGCCCAACTACTCAAAGGAGATGGCCATTTGCTGCGAGTCATAACGAAGGTAGGATCAACTTCTTAGGCGAGAAATGTCGCTTATTTGCAAGAGTGGCAATAATAAGCTTCTCATGTAAGAACTGCTTGTAGAGGTGATAACAGATGATGATAAGCTTCTCGGCCGAGAACTGGTGTTGATCGATGATAAGCTTCTCAGGTGAGAACAGGTGCGTATCTGGTTGTGTAAGGTTGTTATATCGATAGGCTTCTCAGGCGAGAAATGTCGCATACCGATGTTATAAGATGTAAAGTGTTGTACCGATAGATTTTCCAGGCGTGAACTGGCGTGTATCTGTAAAGGATTGTGGTTGATTTTCTTGAAAGATAGTGCAAAATAAATGCACATCCGGGTATAGTGATAAACTTCTCGGGCGAGAACAGTCGCGCATCTGTCATGGTATGGTGAAAATCTTTAGATGGTGCAAAATAAATGCACGTCCGGTTGGGCTCGACGACCGACAATACTGAGGTTCAATCTAGGATCGAGCTACAAAGAAGACTGGTAATCAAGACTCCATCGAGGGAATGAACTCGAAGGGTAAATATCTTATCCTGGTGAGGAGAGATAGCTGAAGTAACCGTCATCCATGAGGATCGAGCTCTGTGGGGAAACTGGAAACACATATGTATTTTATGCTTAGGGCTGACAATCTATTTGGAGAGAATGGACCAACCCAGTTACTCGGCGGTAACAACCAATGATGGTGAGACACAATGAACCTGTGAATGTTAACGCATGTGTTAATGCATATGTTAATGCGAATGTATGTTAATGTCTATGTAGTTAAATATGCAAGATGTTATGAAATGAGTTTGTAATGAGTACGTGTATGAAATAGGCATGTGATGCTTATGCCCCTGCGTAATGCTGACGAAATAGACTAGAGACGGGACGAGAGATGAAATAAACATCTCGACGGAGATACCCTGCGTTCTCTGCAACCAATACGTCAATCATGGGTGAGAAAAATCAATGGTAGAACCAAATCTGGTTTCAGAATTCTGACTTCTCTGGGGAGAAGGTAATCTGCTTGGGTGCACAGTATCACGTCTTCTCATGGGGAGAATAAAACTTGAGGGACACTTTCGAGTTACCTAAGAAAAAGTTGTCAGCTTATAGTCTCTCTGGGGACTGTGATGAGGCAATAGTTTAGGAGCCTGTTGCAACACTGAGATTTACTGGAGAATGAAGGCCGCCGTGAGTAAAATCCATCGGGTGCATGAAGAAAAGTTGTGAAACCACATAGCTTTGATCTTGAAGGATCTTGTAGTAGTCTCCATTTGTTTCCTTTTAAAAAACACGGTGCCCCAGGATATTTGTGTTTGTGAGGTATGGTCATCTCAAGAGGATTTTATAGAGAACACTGAGTCAGGTTGCCCCACTGTTTTCAAACTCTTTGAGAGATTCGTCCGGTCCGGCACAAATTAAGCGTGTTATGACGAAATCTTTGAGAAATAGCTCCTTAAGAACGTCAACCTCGCGTTGGTAAGTGAACTGGGAAACTGCCTGCCCCTGTTTAGCAGGATCTTCAAGTTCCACGAATTATGTTCATATGTAAATCTCTAAGATATCAAGCAAAGTCGTCATGCCTGAAATGCCTATCCTGAGCTTGTCAATGTACACATATATTTGTCTTGAATTTTTGTTTTTTTGAAAAAGGATATCGCAATAACTTGTGACCGAAATCACTAGTCAGGATATAAGTTTTAATTATAATGCCAACATGAATTTTTTCTGAGCATAGCTCGTAGGAGTCAGGAAACGTGATTTCGTCGAGTATGCTTTCAACCGAAGTCCTACTTCAATTAGGTCTTTTAAAGGTTGTATCGTGGCTCGGTTCACGGTTTAAGAAACAAAAGATAAAGGCTCAAAGTTATATTTGTACCCACCCCTTCTTCGTGATGCTCTCCAATCCTAATTCAGTTAATCGGATATGAACGCTCATATCTCAAGCAGATTTGCTATGGTCGAGAACTTATCAAGGCTTTGGACATGGCAGTCACTCACCTATTTCTAATGGCAATTGGTCACACGACTTTGTTCTTTATAGAGATCCTAGAAAAACTACTGGTTTGTTCTTATTCCCTAACTTTTGCCTGGACAACGTCTTTTGATTTGACTTTGGAGTCCAGCGGGATGCCCCAGTTTTGTCTAAGTCTCCTTCATAGGTTTTGACTTAGCGGGCTCTTATTTTTTTTGAATATTCTTTTATGCACAAGTCATGTAAATCTTTCGAAAGGCTCGTGACTGCCCCACTCCTTAGGTAACCGAGGGATAGTCATTGTATTGGACTTCTTAAGATGCTAAGGATAAATTCTCGAAGGTTTGCTCTTCCCCTTTTTTAGAGTCTAAGTGCTCGATCGGTTTAACTGAAACCTACCCTGCCCCAGGTTAAGATGAGGGTTCTAAAAAAAACTCCTACTTCAAGGCTCAAAGAGGTTAACGAGGGATTAACATCCTTATATCTCCAGTGTTTGGGATTTGAAACAATGCCTTACATCATCAGCGGGTTTCAATCGAAAGCATACGACAAGAAATCTGCCGTTTTGGGTTCGTCATCCTCCTCCCAATTCTCCATCAGAACAAGAGATCGGGTAAAGTTGGCATTATAATTTATGAAAAATATATTTTGAATGAGTGAAACGAATGGACTTATTCAAGACAAACATATGCGTTGCATTAATCAAAGATAAACAAGTTCGTACATGCTAAATATGCTTAATCAAAGAGAAATACATATAAATAAACAAATGAACTGTCGGAAAAATCCTTCTGAATGGTTTATGAAATTCAAAAGCAACAGTTTCCTTCGGCGGAGCCTCAATGGAAAGGACGTCGGGTTTACGATCACTGTGAGTCGTCATGGCTTGCCCCAGTTACGCTGGTCACATCTTCAACAGTTTTCAGTCGTTGCTTCAAAATAAATTTCCCAGATTCTTTGTTGATCCCGGTCATATCATCTTGAGGGTTACTGAAATGAAGCGAGCTAGGCCTTTGAATAATTACTGGATTCGGCTGATTTGCCACAGGAGTAGCATGCTTTGCGGAATTCGAACCCGACAAGTGAGGGGTCCCGAGAGAAGTCTCGATCTTCGGCTGAGCATCGCTAAAAGACAACTTCTTCGTTTCTAGCAAATTTCTGAAAACTTTCTTAAGAGCATAGCAATTCTCTAGATCATGGCCGGGCGCACCCTCATGAAATAAACAATGAGCGGCAGCGTTGTAACCTGCAGGTAACGGATTAGGCGGAGGACCCAAAGCACGGGTGGTAATCAGACCCTGTTGTACCAAATGGGGGTATAACTCAGTGAAAGCCATCGGAATTGGAGGACAAGGCTTATACTGACTCTTACGGGGATAAGGAACCTGATCCTGTGATTGCTGGTGAACAAGAGCGTTGGGCACTCGTTGACTGTTGACAGGAACTTGCATGGGCGGATAACCGGAAGGTTGCTGATAAACCGGTGCCTGATATACCGGAGCTGACTGTACGGGCTGGTATGTAGGAAACGGCTGATTGAAAGGTGGTGCAACAGTAGCTACATAGGGTTGTTGAACATATGGGAACGGATAGCCTCGAACATAGTTAGGATGATGTTGCCGAGGTTGAGGAGTAGCTGTTTTGCGGTTCCTCGAACGTGCAGGTCCTTTACCATGGTCGGAGTTAGGAGTTTTGCACTTGGGAGGGGTAGCTCGTCGAACTGGTTGAGCACTAGGAGGCACCAAACCGGATTGAAGACCGTGAGGAGGTACATTCTCGACAGTAATAGCTGGTTGAGGTTCCATAACGGTATTAGTAGTCTCAGAAACAACAGTAGACTGAGCATCCACCTTCACACTAAGAGCTCGTAGCATCTCCATAATCTGCCCTACACTTCCTCGAAGATCTTCGAGTTCATGGCTGACACGGTTGATCTCTTGGTTTTGATCTTCCATCCTTTTGAAGGGTCGTATTGATGCAAAGAACTCAGGGTGACAAAACTGGAAGGTGAGAAAACCGCGTATGAGAAGACGGGAGACACATGCAATGCAAAAGTATGATGCTAAAATGTGAATGCAAATGAAGATTTCATGGAATTCGAATATTTACGAATATTGCAGAATATCAAGGAAACTTTTAATTCATTGAAGACAAATTACAAATAATATTCTTGCAACCAAAATAGCTAAATAAAAGCCTAGAAAATCCTAGAGAAGCATCTTCCACAACTTCAGCGAGCAGACGGAGATTCGGAGGAAAATAAATATTCGTAGAGCCTCCTCTTCTTGTAGGATTGTATCTCATCATTCTTCGACTGAATCTGCTTTTGATGTTCTTCGTACTTGCTGGCCATCACATGGTATTTGTTCTTCCATGATTCTGCTTCGCATTGTGATTTCTTCAAAGTGATCTTCAAAGTCTCAGCTTCAGTCATGAAATACTGGACAGGTTCTTCTCTTTGAGGTAAAGGATCTTGGCGAGAGTAGGGCATCTTCAACTCAATAGCTCTTCCTCGAACCCATTGGAGGTATGGTTCCATAGACACACAATTAGGTCTGCCCAAACTTTCTTTGTCTTTCCTATGCAGATGATTCCAAGAAGATAGAATCTGATCTTGAAGCTTTTTGTCGTCTTTGAAAAAGATTTTCTCCACATGAATACCTTTAGGCGGTTCCTTCAAGGGGTATCCCAACTGTCGGCGAGCTAAGACTGGATTGTAGCTAATTCCTCCATTGAAACTGAGCAAAGGCACATTGTTGAAGTTTCCGCAACTATCAAGGATCGATATCCCATCGTACATGCGATTATACCAATCAATATCAGAGTGAGTTAAAGCCATGACTTTTTGCGACCAACGTTCTTGATTAGGTCTCCAGAACGGACCGGACTTGGGTAAGTGAGAAATAAACCACTTGTATAGCAATGGCACACAACATGCAATCATTCCTCCACCATGAAAGTTTCGGAGATGTGCTGAATGATAAGTATTACCCAATAGCGTTGGAACTGGATTTCTCCTCATGAAGGTCTTGATTGCATTAAGGTCCACAAACCCCTCAAAACTAGGAAAAAGCAGCAACCCATAAATAAGCAAAGCAAAAATTGTCTCGAAGGCAAACATGTCTTTATGATCGGCATAAAAATCGGGCTTTCTTAATTAGGAAGTCCCTGAGAAAACCGGAGGTCCCCCCTTTGGTGATCATATTGTTTTTGACATCGGATATCTTTAGACAAACGGCTTTAGCAATATCTCGTTCTTTAGGGTCTTCCTCCAAGAAAGGGAATGGAGACTTATCCAAGATAGGTAATCCCACCAACTGAGAGTACTCTTCTAAGGTAGGTAAAAGCTGATAATCTGGAAAGGTGAAGCAGTGATAATCTGGATCATAAAACTGTAGCAAAGTCGCAAGAAGTCCTTCGTTTACTTGAATCTTCAACAAAGACAATAGCCTTCCATATCTGTTTTGGAACTTTTCTTGATCTTGAACCAAATCTCTTAGCTTCTCTAGGACTTCCAAATTAAAACCCTTAAAAGTAAATTTCAAAGTATGCCTTCTATGATGATCCATGGTATCCTGCAATGTTCATAAATAGAGTTTGAATTCCATGAAGTCTTAATGTAATATGATGCTTTATGGATGCAATGCATGAAAACACATAAAGTCCTAGGTTAAAGGTACGTGAGCGGAGTTAAGGTCTACCCATCCCAAAAAGGAGTGTACTATAGGTTAGTCGTACCTGCAGAACAAGGTTCTAAAAGGTGCCCAAAGTCATCAGCCCATCTTTCGGATATTATCAACTTTCCGACTGACTCGGGGTTAATAATATTCTCAAGAGAACCTCTTTTGAGTGTAGTATCGCGTAGCAACCATTGTAGGACTACTCCCACATAGTTCCCGCACTACGTCCTAAATAAGGCCAAGGTGGTGTTAAGGTACTACGGTTCCCAATATCACAGACTCCAATCGACCATGGAAAAAGTTTTCACGATTACTCGTTCAACCGAACCATTTTCGAAAAAGTCTCAACTGAGCGGTGATTCTCGAATCAGCTTGGTCGGGATTCAACTCCCTATAAGCCTCATCGAATATATCCCCATCCTATAATAATGTCACTAGTCCGGGCGTAGGACTTATCTCACAACACAAGGAACAGTCCCAAATCAGAGCACAAATATATACATGCAAATGAATAGTAAAACAAATAGTAATAAATATGAACAAATTAGGGATAACCCTCAAAAGTTAAGACATCCCCAGTGAAGTCGCCATTTTCTGTTGCGGTGAAATTTGGATGTCAAGCTATTGATTAACTTGAATCTTAATTCATTTACGACCGCTCTTTGATTTATCCGAAGGAAAAGGTCAAAAGAGGGAAAACCTATTTTGCATCGTAAACACAATGCGGGGAAAGATCTAGGGTTCGGGGGTTGGTTAAATTTAGGGAAGGAATTAGCATCCTAAACTTCTGTAGTACTCTACAGGAACCTTTTGTTCAGATGTTTACTATTTTGCTTTATTATTCTTAAGGTATATGTACAAAGGGATTACAAGTGAGAAAAGAGACCTAAGGGGTTAATTCTAAGTTTACTCGGCAAGACATCGCATCCTGTGCCTACGTATCCTTACGGGAGTGGAATCAGAGTAATCGTAGTTCCCCTCAAAAGGGAGGTTAGAAACGTCTTGACTGTGGCCAAGGTTTCAAGGGGAATAAACGTATCTTAAGGACACGCTTACATGGAGTGTAGGAACTCCAAATTTCTACGTTGAAATGTTAAATCGTAATTAGGGTTAAATTAGGTTAGGGATTCCGCGGCGGGAAACCCTAAAATGAGCACGGCGGCTCTTTGACCTAATGCTAGGGGTAAAATTGTAATCTTGTCCACAGCGAGACATGTATGAAAATTTAGGGTTGAAAAGGTGTAAGGGTTGAAGTTTTGAGGACTATTGGCGCGGCGACCAAAAGCTAGACCTAACCTTCGGATATGTGTAGTGTGACAGAATAATTGATGAATGTGAGAGACTTGAATCGTGCAAGCAGCAAAATTTTAAAAGCAGAAACATAAACGCGATTATTGGTTCGCGAGGTTACAACCGAGAAGCAATTACAATAATGATGAAACTTAAATAAAACACAATGTAATAGGCTGCAAAATGAACACACGCGTTAATGGGCAAAGTCAGACGGTTAATTGGACGGGTCATGAGACAAGAGTGCGATACTGGAGATTTTTGTTGTTTTGAAAAAAAGATTTTAATTGAATTTACAAAAGAAAGAGTAATGTTAATTTCAAAAAAATGTTTTAAGTTATTTATTTAAAAAAAAAGTTTTTAATTTTTATTATATGAAAAAAAGGTTTAATATTTTGTTAAAAAAAAGTTTTAATAATATTTAAACTAACTAATTAAAAAAAGAAAAAGGGTTTTTAATTTTATTAAGGGTTTTTTTAATTTTATTATGTGAAAAAAGGTTTACTTAATGATCAACGAAAGGTTTAATTTAAAAAGTTTTTTATTTTTTCATTTTTTATTTAAAACAAATTAACTTTTGTAAGATAAAAATGAAAAAAGGAAAAAAAGAAAACAAAAAAAAAAGTTGGGCCGGTAGCTACATCCGGACCCAACTGGTTGTACGCAACCCATAAACACAAAACACCAGCACTAGGGTTTCAAAACCCTGTTGCACCTCGCGGCGCCGTTTCCCTCATTCATCGCCTTCGTTCGCGTTCTTTCTTCGTCTTCATTCGCGATCTGATTTCTCTCATGCTCAACCTGAAAAGAAAAACAACACATAATAACCGTGAATCAGGAGTTTACATCGTTTTTTACGGTGGTTTTCTTTGGGGCGATGATGTGAACTGAGCTTTCGGGGAAGGTATTTGCTCGTCGTGGCTTTAAACGACGCCGGTGAATCCTCTCCACTCGGGTTGCTTTGTTTCGATCTCTCTCCCTCTCGCGGCCACTAGCCCGTTAGGGTTTTGTTCGCGCTTTGTCCGTTTAGGGTTTTCGCGATTGGTCTGTTCTCTCCGTCTAGGTTTTCGAACCTTAGCCCCTTTCTCTCTCGCGGCCACCAGGGTTTTTGTTCGAGGTGATGTTGTTCCCCTTTTATATCTCTCTTCTTGGGCTTTTGTTGGTTCTGGGTTTTTACGTTATGATTCTGGTTGAAGTTGATCTGATTTGATTTCTTTCCTTTCCAGGTTTACTCGAAACTGAGATTGATTCTGTTGTTATTTTGCAGATGTGGATTATATTGTGATTCTGATTTGATCTCTGTTATCTTTTCTGATAAGCTGATTGAATCTTTTCTTTCTTTTTCAGACTCACAAACTCAGTTTCGAAATATCTTCCCAGTATCTGATTGAATACGGATTGGGTTTTAATTTGGAAATTGCTTGTATCCACATTCAAATTTGGTTTTGTTAGATATTTGCTTCTGACACACGTTAACTCTTCTTCTTCTTCTTTCAGAATTGGTACTACGGCTTTGGTCGAGTCAAACGCCGCTGAGGATGGTCACATGGTGATGATGACCATTGGTCTGAACCTTCTGGTGTTACTTCTGATTTTAACGGACTTGGTTCTCTGATTTTCAGGTGCTGCAATTTTCTGAACCAGTTTCGGACTTGGACATTCGTGTCCAATTGTGAATCCGGATTTTGCTTAATGTTGCCTCGAGACATTTACTTGATAGTGGCTGCGAGTTTGGGGCAATGATGTTCGTAGCTGAGCCTCGGCTTCGCATTTTGGTTGACCACATTGACGCGCGAGCATGATTATGAACCTAACTCGCTTTTTCTGGTATGATTTGTGCTGTTTCCTGTGCTGACACTAGTTGTCTGATGCAGTTTGGTTAGTATTTCATTTTTCTGTTCTGTTTGAACTTGACTCTTCTGGTAAGGGCATGGTTTCGCTGCCGTGGATGTTATTTCGACCCTTCTGGTTTTCAACTTTTAACATTCGAATTTCTTGTGTAGTTGAGCGGGATTACGGCATGTGTTGCCCAGATATGCTTTCCATTGATACTCATTTTCGGTGCGAGGGTAATGCTCATTTGACTGAACCAGAACCTGCGTGTGGGGCCATGATGTTTCGACTGAGCCCTTCATGTGGCTTTGTTTTCGATGTGCTTAGCAGTTTGAGGTAACTTGGTCGCGGGATCTTACTGATACGAACTGAGCTTGATTCTGATTGTTTGTTGAATCACACTTAGTCTCCTGTCTTTGATCAACTTGAACTCGATTTTCTTGCACTTGTTGTTCCATTTTCTTCGAGCTGGTTCAGCGGCTTGCGAGGTGTTGGACTTGGTCCTTCTTTTTTTTATGAACATGTGCTGGTTTTGGCGCCTTGTGAGTTGAAACTTTGAGCATCCTGTGAATTGTTGGTTAGGTGCAGCTTATGAACTGTTTTGGTGTTGAGTTCTGTTATGAACTTTGTACTGATGCTGTTGTGGAATTTCAGGTGTTGGAAATCTTTGAAAACAAAACGATTCAGACCTGCCGGCATCCGGGTCTGAGTCCGAATTTGCCGCGCTGTTTTTACCCTTGTATCAGTTTGGAAACCAAATGGGATTTATTCGATGATGGCATAGACCCTTTTCAGTTAATCATTTATCGGCTCGAACTTCTTTTACTTCTTCATCTCTCAGTTGCCCCTTAGATAAGAACATATATTTACCTGATCTGACGCTAATGGCGCGGATCGGTAACGGGGGTAGGATGCAGCTTCGGTTGTGCCACTCCCGGCACTCAGTGATGACGCTGTTCTGAGAGTGTCGAAGATAACTTCTAACCCTTTCCTGTTTCTGTTTGTTTTGCTCTGTTTTTGGTTGTGCAGGTAATCAGATAGCGAGTGACGAACGCGAAGCATCAACACGAAGCCCACATGACTTAGAACTTTAGGAAATGCAATTTTTATTTCTCTTTTGTAACTTGTAATAAAAAGTATTATGAATAAATTCAATAATATTCTTTATTCAAATTATTTCCTCTTTGTAAATCATGATAAAAATATTACGAATAAACTTCCAATGTTCTATCCAAATTCACTTTCTCTTTACAAATTGTACTAATAATAATAAAATATTATGAATAAAATTCACATATTCTATTAAAATCACTTTTCAATTTCTTTTCCATGATTTAATTTGCTGCAAACACCTCAACATCCGATTGAACCTCACCGGTCAAATATCTCCGAATAAAGGTTAAAATTAATTCGATCCAATCTTGCATAATAAGCTTAATCTCTCCATATACCTTCAACATGAATAAGTTCCATTAATCAGTCGAAATTTTCACTGCTTTCCCTTTAAAATGAACTGGAAGAATAGAAGAATGAATTCTTGTTAAAACCATGTTCCACAGAACAGATTCTCGCATAGCCTTGAACCAAACCAAATTGATATCTTAACATAATCAACCCACGTGACAAGATAAACCTCTCAGAAATCCAATGACGACAGAGTCTCGGCCCATTGAATTAATTACTAGCATTAACATGAATTTCAGTTTACTTTTAAAGAACCCGGAAACGGAAGCTCTGATTACCCCATAAAATCTAGGCAACGAACCCTCCACAAAAAACAGTCAACAAATGATGTATAAATGACCACTTTGTCCTTTTCATAATTAACGCGCACCTGATGTAGTTCCTGCAAAATAAACACACTACATAACCTGTTAATAGTTAGCGGATGCAACAATGGATGTCATGCTATATGAATAGACTAATCTGAGGGTAAAATTTGGGGTATGACACAATGTAAGAGGGGAAAACTATTAGTAAAATTTCATAGTTTTAGCACTTTTCAAGTCATGTTTTCAGCCAACTTCAAGGATGTTTTTGTCCTAGTGCTGTACCCCAAAATTTGCCCAACCTTTTTCTTCACTTGGCTTATGTTTCATTTCATTCTTTAGCATTTGCATTTGCATAGTATTGTCCTTTTCAGGGGATCAAGGGAAGTGTGCCATTCAAGAGAAGGTTATCAAGGATATCAAACTCAATCAAGAGTGCTTACTCAATTCATCAGAGGCTTCCAATCATTAAGAAGTGGTCAAAGCTCTTTGAGAGAGAAGGTTGACAAGTGTCGCTTACCTCCTATCTTGGAGGGCAATTGAGGATCATCATGGGTTCACAAGGCCATGGTTGTGGATAAAAGGTGTTTGAGAAGCTCTTTAAGTGCTTTTGAAATCATTGTGGAGTTTTTCTATTCATTCATTTCACTTGCAAGAGGTTGCAGTCAAAGGTTGTACACTTATGGTTTCATCTGCTTAGCTCAAAGTCAACTGTGGGCTTGAAGGAGTTGGAGACTTGGTTCCAAGTCATTGGAGTCATGGGAAGTCATATTGAGGCATCTAGAATGTCATGCCAAGTTCAAATCAAGGAGAATCAAGAGTCTAAGGGGATACTAAATTAGAGTTTCAGAGGATCTCAGTGTAAAATCCCCTTCTTTAATGCCTAACTTCAAGGACCATTTACCTCAAGATAAAAGTTCAATATCATTTTCTTACAAATATGAGACTTGTAGGGCATGTTCTAAGATTTCTTGTGAGTACTAAAACTCATCCATTGGGTTTGTGGAACTCAAGTTATGATGCCATCAAGTTATGGGTCTCAGGTGAACATATTTTTCAGTCAACTAAAGTCAACTCACTTCCAAGACACTTTTGAACTAGAATAATGTTTCTGATCAACTTTTGATGAACATGAAAGTTATTCCTCATGATCTTAGATTTCCAAAACGTCCTAGAAGTACTTGATATCATTTGTGGAACTCAAGTTATGGATCTTGCAAGGCAAGGGTATTTTTTGGAAACTTTGATTATAGGCCATTTTGATTATGGGTCATTTACATGCACTTAAGTACTTCAAATGAAACTTCAACCAACATGAAAGTTGCTCCAAATAACTTCAATTACACCATAAACTCAAGATTGGCATGAATTATGAGTGATTATGGAAATCGGGTGTGAAATTTCAAGTGAAAATGAACTTAAAATCATGATTTGAATTGAATTGGTTATAGGTCTTTTTCATGCCATATTTTGATTCAATTTTATTGGCAAGGTTCCAACAAGTGAAATGCACAAAATTATCTTGGTTTATGCTAGAAAAAACACGAGCAAATGAAGCTTACTTCACAAAGAAGTTTCTCATTCAAACTTCATAATTGGACCACAAACAAAGCCCACTCCAATTCCAATGTGTAATTTAAGTTATCAGCTGCAAATCTAAGCCATTTCCATGTGTGTTAGAAACAGTTTTCACGTGTGCATGAGAAGGCATTTATATTTTGGGCATTTTCAAATTACATCACTACCAGGCTTCATGGGCCTCTAATTCTCATCCAAATCCATCATATATAAGCACCATTTCATTTTGGATGCTCAAAAGTGCATTTTCATGGAGAAAAGAGCAAAATCAGGTTTGAAATTTGAGAGAAAAATTCAAAATTGTGAATCAAGATCCAAAGTAATTCAACACAAATTTCAACAAGATTCTTCTTCCTCAAGCTAATTAGAGTGGATCTGCACATTTGCAAGCAAGAAATCAAGCTGTAGAAGCACCAACGGAGTGTCTCCGTTAGGTAAACTTCCAATCAACTTTTCTCGCATGTTAGGCACTGAAATAAGTTCATATTGGCTGCATCTGAAGCTCTACCTCGTGTAGGCCATGTTTGAGTGTTTAGTTTCCATGTTTGATGAAGTTTACAGATGTGCATTCCAAATTTAATCCGTTCGGTTCTCCTTATTTACACATGTTTAAAACAAATGGAGCCTGGATTTGGAATGTATGCAAGCTTAGCTTCATTTTGGTATAAAATTTGGCAGGTATTGTTGAGTTTTGCTCGCCTGAGATCCGGCCTACTCGCCGAAGAAGACAACCGGAGCTTGGGCTCTGGCGTCTGGTAATTCCTCAGTCAGATCTGAGGTGGCAGGTGCTGACTCTTTGACCAAGCTTGATGGATGGTTCAGATGCATTTGACCGTGCACGCGTGGAAATTGACTTCCACGTCAATTAGTGAAACGCAGCGCTTTGATCCAAGCTGAGTGGATTGGGCTTGGTTGCTATTCACACACCCTCTGTTGGTGAGCCCAATGGTTTCAACGTGAATCATTGCTATTTGCACCGTTTTCCATTTTGTTTGTTTTATTTTATTTCTTTCATTTCTGTTTTCATTTTTAATTTTTAAAAATAGCTCCAAGTGTCATAAAATTCCATAAAAAATATTTTCTAACACCTTAGGGTTAATTAGTTTTCTTATTTTTTTTTTATTTTCATTTTATTTTATTTTTGCAATATAATTGGAATTTTACAATTGGAGGTGTTTTTTGAAATGTTTTTTTATTTGTTCTTATTTGTTCTTATTTGTTCTTGCATGACCATTGTGATGTTTATGGTTGATATTTCATTTGATGTTGCTTGCTGCCCAAGCCTATTCTCCCATCCTCACGTTGATCATGTCTTCATCTCTTTCTTATTTTCTTGCCTCTTGGTTTAGTAATTATTGCACAAATGGTTGTAGGAATTGTCATTTCTCCCATTTCATCTCACTTTTGGCTTGTTTGTTTATTTTCTTTTGTTTGCATTTCTTCTTTGTTTTGCATACCTTTGTTTACTTGAAGAGGTTGAGATGTGCTTGTGGTGGTTGTTACCCCATACTTTTTTCCTCCCTCTTCTTCTTTGGTGTTGCATTGCAAGTTTGCATCCTTATCTTCTTTCTCATTTGTGTTTGATCTCTTTTTTTTCTTCTTTCTTCTTTGCCATGATCCCTTAGGATTCCTAGTCCCATTTGCTTAAGATGGAAGTAGGAGAGACATTAAGTGTTCAATCCAAACATGATAACATTAGGATAGTCTTTTCCCTCTTAATCTCAATCATAGGAGCACATTGCATGATAACATTAGGGTTGAGTTAGTTTCCCCTTAGTTGTGTCTTCTCTCTTCTCATCTTCAAACTTCTTCAAAATACATAATAAAGGATAATAAGTGTTGTACGCTACGAGCCTTAAGCATTTGGGAAATGATGATTGGGGGGACTCCTCTCAATTGTCTAGAGTGTTTAGCGTATGCCCTTTGGGCGATATGCGACGCATTCGCTCCTAAGTCATAGTCTTTAGTGCAACATGAATTACAAACACAATTCAATTCACTTCTTCATAAAAGACTCAAAAATAAACATCAAACTTTTTATCCTTTGGGATTACTTGAAAACCATTTTCGAAGAGAGCGTTGTTAACTCTTGGTTCTATCGCAAACAGGTAACGCCTAAGTCTCCAATGGTTGAGCAGCAATACACCTAACTGCTAGAACTAAGGTTTAACCTTACTCGGTTAAAACACTTGAACTAACCTGATGTCATGTTAGCCCGAACTACGATTGCTCTGATTTCTTGTACCAGACGAGGATACGTAGGCACAAGACGACGTTGTCTTGGCGAACAACCTTTCCCACCTTCACCTGTAGTTTTCTGAACTACATTGACTATGAATTTCCCATTGCACGAGGGAGTACGTAGGCATAGAGCGGCAATGCTCTATCGAGTCTTTTTCTTTCCTTTTGTCATTGTGGCCTGTAGCTTAGATAAATTAACACCCTTTAGATAGACAACAAGCGTGGATCTCGTCGAGTACGACAGACGTGAGGGGTGCTCATACCTTCCCCTTGCATAATCGACTCCCAAACCCAATTTGGTTGCAATGACCTGTCTTTTCCCTTTTTCGTAGGTTTTCTCTGATCGTTTCCTTTCTCTTTCTTTGGGATAAATAACGAACGGTGGCGACTCTTCTGTCCTTGCCGGCCCCTCTTCGTAGCGATGCGACAGCTGGCGAATCTGTTGAGGAGCTTCCCATCCCCTATGCGAGTCAATCCTAGCGCTTGTGTGTTTATCTCTGGGTGTGTATATATGTGTTGTACTTTATCTGCATTTGCTTTTTTACTTTCCAGCATTGTATATTATCATTGTTGTTGTGTTGTTGGGGGGGAATGTTCCACTGTGAGATAAGCCAAAACCCAGGCTTGAGTATAACCATAGCATTAGAAGCGGAAAGTAGTGGTGAAACTGTATGTTTGTCATGCACTAGTTCCCGAAATCTACGCTCAGACGAGATTCTCTTTGATGACTACCTTTCCAGTCTGTTTCGGACAGTTGAGAGGATGTTGGATCTGAGGATTGTCGACTCTGGGGACCAATCATTTGGGAGTCAACTAAGTGAGGCCGCTTCGTTAAACTATGATGCCAAACCAGAAATGGTGAATGTATCATCGTTTCTCGAAAGTATGTGACGCTGATGACCGCATAGGATGCCAGACCTTATCAGTGATAGGTTCATATCTGTGAGTGGGGAGGGTTATGCAGGAAACTTTGACCTTCAACCTACCCAATTTTCTTGTCAGTATGAACCTGTGTTATTGATACAGTGGGTCCTTATGACAGTGCAATGTTCTTGCCAAAGCGAAGCGGTGGTTCTTCTCAGTTAATAACATAGCAACCTTTGATACGCTGTTGCATTTGAATTTTTCATTTTCATATTAACATTGACATGTATTTATGTTGCAGGTGTATATTTTCCCTTCGATTCTAGTGATTTATTCCACTTCTGACATGGAGCCTAGCTTGAAGAAGACTGTGGTGTATAAGTTCCCTACTCCTGACATAGGATCTCTACTCAGTTTGAATTCTATGGCTGACAGAAAGGTGATGAAGGACTTCAAGAAATCATATGGGAAGCTCTTGAGTTGTGTCTGCAAGCCCTCAGTTTATAAGTTGGGTGGTCTCTATACTCTGCTTCAGCTCTATGATCCACTGTTGAAGTGTTTCACTTTTCCGGGTTATATGTTACTGCCTACTTTGGAGGAGTTCTCTATGCTGCTTGGAGTTCCTATCTTGGACCAGATGCCTTTTTATCATATAGACACTAAGCCTGATTTGACTAAGCTTGCTAAGGCCCTTCATTTGGATGTTTCTGAGCTAAAAGGGGAGTTGGTTAAGAGAAATGGAATGCTTGGATTTCCACTATCTTTCTTGGTTGGTAAGGCTCAACAGTTTGCAAAGGATGGTTGTTGGGTTGTATTTAATGCCATCTTGGCTCTGTGCATTTATGGTATCATGTTGTTTCCCAATATTCCAGATTTTGTGGATTTGGATGCTTTCCACATTTTTGCTTCAAGGTATCCTGTACCTACGCTTCTGGGCGATGTTTATCATTCTGTGCATTACAAGAATGAAAATCGGAGAGGGAAGAACGTGTCTTGTTGTGTACCTTTGTTGTACAGATGGTTTGTGAGTCACCTTCCCAAGTTTGGTCCTTTTGTTGATACTGCAAGTACCTCAGAGTGGTCAGAGAGATTGATGGGCTTGACTTTTGAGAACATCATTTGGTTTGATAGAGATCAGTTGGGTATAGAGATTATCTACTGTTGTGGTGGTTTTCCTAACGTCCCGTTGGTCGGAAGGAAAGGAGGTATTAATTATAACCCGTCCCTTGCAGTGAGGCAGTTTGGGTATGCTATGAAAGAACCTCCGAGAGAAGAGGAAATACAAGAATCTATGTATTTCAATGGCTTGCTGGAGAATGAGGCCTTGAATAGAGTTGAGAAAGCTTGGAACAAGATTCATCGTAAAGGGAAAGCTTCTTTGGGTAAAAGCAACAGTAGAGCTTACGAACCTTATGTGACTTGGATTCAGGAGAGAGCAGAGAGGGTGTTGATGCATTTTCCACCTGGTGCGCCTTTATATCCTCTGATGATTGAGGAGCCTACTACTGTGGATATCCAGAGGTATAATCAGTTATGGTCCGAGAAAGAGGAGTTGCGTAAGGCAAATGAAGAGTTGGAGAAAGAGATTGTTCAGCTCCGAAGCGAAAAGATTGAAGCTACTTATTCCTGTAAGAGGCAAACTGAGTTGGTAAACAAGCTAGGTATAGAGATAATCAAAGAGATACGCGCCCGAGGGCGTCTGGGTTTAGACTTGAAAAGCGTCAGCGATGTTCTTACTGCCAAGAAGAAAGAGCTGGACAAAGCATATCTAGAGATTTCCAAGTATAATGCACAATGGAATGCCATCTTAATTGATAACGCGAAATCATATCGTTTATTTGGCTTGATTTACATGCATTTATTTGTGACTATTATTAATTTATCTTGATTTATGTTCTATTATATGATTAATTTACTTCGTTTTGCAGATTGGGGAGAATTTGGACTAAAGAAAGAAAAGAAGAAGACATGGAAGGAAAAGAGAGAAGAAAAACAGAAAAAATGGATTTTTGTTGATATGACGGTCGCCACAGGTCCATTACGACCGTCATGCGTATGGCGACCGTCACGTTCCATTACGAGCGTCACGCAGACGAAATATCATTTAACGTTCAAATCAGTTTTTGCCACGATCACTCTCTCTAAGATTTCTTCCTACACTTTCTCCACTCACTGCCCACTACTGGAAGTTACTCCCACTCCCTCCATAACTCACCCATGATCTTTGGAAGTTGAAGAATGAATTATCTCCTATAAATAGGCCTTAGATTCAGAGTTTTTGGGGGAGCCTTCGACGTATCGGAGTGCTGCCGAAATTACCAATTGAAGCTGAATTTACGTTCTTGCATTATTTTCCCGTTTCCTTTTCCTTTTATGCCCCATTTGTATGGTTTTATTTGTTCCTGTACCTTTTACTTCTTGCCAAAGTAGAATCCTGCCGACATTGTGGGGGACTACCCAAGGATTTGAGATCAGTACAATTTACAGGTTTTTATTAATTGAATTGCTACTTTATTTCTGTCATAATGCATGCTTTATTATTCAGTTGTTTATATCTATTTCCGTTTGCATTAATTATCATGTCTAGCTAAATTAGTTTTATCGGTATGTAACCGAATTAGTAGGACAGGATTCGATAGTAACCGGTACCTTCCCTTTTTACAAACAACCTTTCTGGCCGTAGTTTTTAATCTTAATTTCTAAATAAACCTTCATCGCGACAACGAGAAATTATTAACAGTAATTTCGCCACAACAGTGGGAAATTCATAAAGGTACGAACCAACAAGCGACAGCCGAGGCTAGGACCAGATAGTAAAAACTAGACATTCGTTTTAAAAACAGCGAAAGCACTTTAAAAGGGATTAGAACTTAATGGTTTTTAAAAAGTAATTTTAACCCCGAACGGGATAGCGACAACATACGTTCCGCCTTAGAATTATGATCCAAGTCAACAACCATCGTGAGGCAAAGGTATTTAAATGAGTATTTTCTCCTGAAAAGTGTTTGCAAAGATTTAAAAGTACCGGTGACTTGTCGAATCCCCAATAACTAAGTCCTTGCATACCGATATCCCTTTACCGCATTTCTTTAAACCAAAAATCTTTAGTTCCTTTAAATTTAGTTTCATCCGCATTTAACTTTCCTAATTCCATTAGCCTTAGCTTTACACCGTAGCAATAGATAACGGTAGGTTGACATTGGTCTCTGTGGGTTCGACAATCTTTTATATTACTTTGATATTTTCGTGCACTTGCGGACGCATCAAGTTTTTGGCGCCGTTGCCGGGGACCAACAGTCAATATTGTGATTTCGTTGTTGCATAGTATAGACTAAGGCACTCTTATCTAAATCATTATGTATAACCCATATTTCCCTTATAACTACCACCCCCAATATTTCGAGGAACCACAAGATCCATTTAAATCGGACCTCGAAATATTATTAGAAGATTTCAATACGACGCATTCTCACCCAAATTCCCTCTACGATGACGACTCCCAATGTTTTGAGGAAATGCAAGATTTCGATACATCCAACCTTGAACTATTACTAGAATAATTCGAAGAGACGTTTACTCACTCTAGGATAGAATCTATGATGGAGCGTTTTGTGGAGACACAAACTCTCCAAAATGAAGATTTTAGAAAATAACATCTCCAAATTGATGAAGACCTTAAGCAGATGAGCATTATAGTCGATTCCCTCGCGACTCACAGCAAGGCTTTGGAGACTCAAACCTCTTTGCTTACACAAACATCTCTAGGACCCTTCCTTGAGAGCCATGTGAATGTTGTAACCACTAGTAATGAAGAACAAATAGAAGATCCTAGGGAGAGTGATGATGAGTCTGAGGAGAGTTTTGGTGAGACAATCATAACTATTGAGAAAAATCCACCGAAACCACCCGAAAGGGAGGTTGTCAAAGAGATAGAGAAACAAGCACCCATTGTTGCTCCTCCTCCCTATACCCCACCTAATTCTTTCTCACAATTGGTTGTGGAAGCTAAGGTAAAATCCCAATCTAAAACATATGTAGAGGTACTGGAAAATACCCACACCAATGCACCTTTGTCTAAGGTCCCTCATAGGAAAAGAAAATCCGAGGACCGTGAAACTAGGGTCATCATTACTATTAAAAGGGTAAGATTAATTTTTGAGGTGGTGGATGAAATAACTAAGCCCAAATTTGAAAAGCTGATACGCAGGATAGATCCAGAACCACCACCACACATTCAAAACAAGAAACCACCCTATAGAAGAAAGAAACGAAAAGGTGAGGGATATGAGCGATGGCTTGATAAATTGCCATGGAAACCGAAGACTATTCAAAGTTCGATCGAGGAACCATTCTCGAAAGAACCACCATGAGTACTTGCACTCCTTACCCGTCGAGCTATCGACGTTAAACAAAGCATTGTGTGGGAGGCAACCCACAAGGCTTTTATTTTAATTTGTTTATTTAAATTTGCAGAAAATAAAGAAATGTATCGCTTGTTACACTTTAGCTATATCTAGGCGAAAACTCTCTAGATGATGATCTGAGAAGATGAGTTATGCCCACGGACATTCCTACGAGTGTCGCTGCTGGTGGGGACACTGATGATGAGTACTTCCTCTTGAAGCGAGCAATATGATGAGCTGGTTTGAGAATTACACAAACAAAGATATCTCAAAATGCCCGCCGCCGGAGAAGAAGTGATCAACAAAGACAAGGATAGCAAGAGCAGTAGCACTCATACATGTTCTATTTTTCCTTTTCCACCTTTTACTAAAACATTGAGGACAATGTTTGGTTTAAGTGTGGGGGAGGAACTCTATTGTTTTACATTTTATTTCATGCTTCTAGGAATTCTATCTATTTTTTAACATTATGTTAAAAGTCTTTGCATGTGCTGTCGAGTCTTTATGCGTGGTTTTCGCTTGTTATTCAATTTCCCCAAAATTTCAAAATTTCAAAATTCTAACCTCCAACAAATTTTTGCTTCGATTCTTGACATGGTTCTCTGAGAGTGTATAGGCTGTTCAGGCTATGCTAGAAAAACGTGGGAAAGTTTGATAAAATTGATACCGTCCTGACACCCTTAACCCCCTAAATATGCAAAATCAATTTGAGTACCCATTATGCCGAAACCTTAAAGCTCCAGTTTCTTTTAGTAATCCCTAAGTAGTTTATTTAAGCAGTCAGCACCATCCTAAACATACTAAGTAAGAAACCGATGCAAATAAGTGTATGATCTTTAGTTTAAAATAAGAAGAAAAAAAATTTATGAAGAAAAAGACATGTTCCTTCTAAGTTAGGTGCTCCTCACCCGATCACTTAGCTCAACGGTACAAACTCTTTAAGTTAAATTGATGCTTAAGCATACTTGCAGAAAAAAATGAAATAACAATGAGATCATAGTCACTAACAGGTTTACTTGCCATGGATGTGTAAGGATAACATGCTTAATGTGATTGCACTAGAATGAAATGGGGTGGAAGAGAGCATGAGATATAGGTTGAGTTATAATGGCATGATTCCGATTGGTTTGCATAAGTAGGGAGTTTTTGAAATTGTGTCGTTACGGTATCCCTGGGTATTGATATTTAGTACCTATCGATCTAACATTAGCCTAGCAGCCACGTATGATTAGAGTCCATTCATGTGTTTGTTTCGAACTACACTTATTTCTTTTTACCGTGTTGGTTGGTTGCTTGAGGACAAGCAATGGTTTAAGTGTGGGGGTGTTTGATAACACGAAATCATATCGTTTATTTGGCTTGATTTGCATGCATTTATTTGTGATTATTATTAATTTATCTTGATTTATGTTCTATTATATGATTAATTTACTTCGTTTTGCAGATTGGGGAGAATTTGGACTAAAGAAAGAAAAGAAGAAGAAATGGAAGGAAAAGAGAGAAGAAAAACAGAAAAAATGGATTTTTGCTGATATGACGGTCGTCACAGGTCCATTACGACCGTCATGCGTATGACGACCATCACGTTCCATTACGAGCGTCACGCAGACGAAATATCATTTAACGTTCAAATCAGTTTTTGCCACGATCACTCTCTCTAAGATTTCTTCCTACACTTTCTCCACTCACTGCCCACTACTGGAAGTTACTCCCACTCCCTCCATAACTCACCCATGATCTCTGGAAGTTGAAGAATGAATTATCTCCTATAAATAGGCCGTAGATTCAGAGTTTCTGGGGGAGCCTTCGACGTATCGGAGTGCTGCCGAAATTACCAATTGAAGCTGAATTTACATTCTTGCATTATTTTCCCGTTTCCTTTTCATTTTATGCCTCATTTGTATGGTTTTATTTGTTCCTGTACCTTTTACTTCTTGCCAAAGTATAATCCTGTCGACATTGTGGAGGACTGTTGCACCCTAAAATTTGCTCAACTTATTCCACCTGATCTTATGTTTCAATTGCATTGTCATTTGCATATTAGGTCATGTACATAATTAATTCATCTGCATAGCATAGAATAGCATAGCCAGCCATCCAACAAGGGACCAAATGCAATTCTTATCCCTATGGGCATATCAAGTGATTCTTATTCAAATTCAATCTTAGCTAAGTCATCATCTGAGAAGTTAGTGGACCAAGCAGTGGATCTATCTCCTATCTTGAGGGTATTTGAAGATCATCAAAGAAGTTGTGAGCTGTGAATTGAGGTCATGGAGGGTATATAGACATCATGGAAGACCTAGAGAGTCATTTTGAAAGTGAGACAAGTCATTGATGTGAGTACAAGAGCTGCAGTTGAAGACAGTCAACTAGGGTTTCATCTGGGTCAACGCTAGGTCAAATGCTTGATTGAAGGGCATCAAGGCCGGTTTGAAAGATGTGGGATGCCTCATTTGACATGTAGATATGGATGTGGTGTTGTGCCAAGGAGTAATCAAGAGAAATCAAGAAGAAGAGAGGTTTCTAAATTAGGGTTTCTGTGTAAAATCCCCTGATTTAGGGCAAACTTCCCAGCAAGATAATTCAAAATGCAAGTCTCAAATGGATCCTTGGCCAACATGAAACTTGTAGAGGATCTCAAGACCTTTAATTTTAGTGTTGGAAGGCATCAAGAATATTTATAGAACTCAAGTTATGGTTCTTGCAAGTTACAGGTCATCTGAGGACACTGAAATTTGTCTGTGAAAGTTACTTGACTTCCAAGCAACTTTTACCCCTCAAGGAGCTTTCAAATGGATTTATGGTCAACATGAAAGTTGTTCCTCATGATCTTAGCTTTCTAGAAAGGTATAGTATGCCTTCATCTGATTTGTGGAACTCTACTTATGACTTTGGCAAGCGAAGGGTATTTTGGTCATTTGGATATTATAGGTCATTTCAAGCATATGGCCATATCTCCTACTTCCAAGCTTCAAATGGAAAAACCTTCAACATCAAAGTTGCTTAGAATGATGTTTTAAGGCTAGTAGGGTGGTCATGAGATGTTGGAAAGGCTCATAGAAAAAAGTGATAAAATGGCCTAAAAATGGGGTATAAGTTAATTCAAGTGAAATGGAAAATCCTAAAATCCAAGTTCCAAATCCAAACCATGGCATATGATAGGTCATTTTGACTCCCAAAGATATTTTAAGAACATTGGTTCAGCTACAATTTTGATTTGAGGCTTAAATCTTGGGGTTGCTTTGTAAAAGTCTTACTTGCATAATGGCATACCAAACCAAAACAAAGAAAAGCTTCATAAACAAGGTGTTTAAGCTTTGTATCTTGTCCAAAATACCACTTAAGGAGAAAATGAAGATAATTACTCAAGTTGTAAGGATTTTGTCATGATATCTCATGTGGTGGGAAGTGAAATGCAAAATATCTTCATGAAAGTTCAAGTTGCTACTAGATTGATCTAGATGATTCTAGACCCTTCCAAATTAGTCTATATATTGATTTCATTCTCCATTGGTGAAAGGTTGGTGATTGTTGATGTTAATGGTGGTAGAGAAAAGAGTTTGAACCAAAAATTCTCCATTTGCAAATTGAATTGAAACTTCATTTTTCTCTTCATTACCCTTCCATTTTCTTCCACAAATCATCACTACAAACCTCCCTGAACATGTTCATGCTAGAGTGAGCCTCCATTGTTGAAGAATTGGAGCTTTTCAAGTGAAGTTGCAAGAGAGCAAAAAGGATTGAATCTGAAGATACAAGCCATCTCCATCAAATCTTGTGCAAGAAGAGTGTTATTCATCACATAGAGACCATTCTTGAAGATCCACAAGGCCTGGTTCGAAGCTTTTCAACACTTGCCATTGTAGGTTCAAGGTATGCAAAATCTTTCCCACACTCTGTTTTAGGCATGGCTAGGATTGGTTCTTGTTGTGAAACTATTAGAGACCATTAGGGGATTCATTTGGATGAGTTTTAGACCAATTAGTGAGGTTTCATTAATGGAGGTTGATTCTTGATGGAGGTAGAACACATGATTTAATGGATGATAATGCATGAGAATTGGTTGGTTGTGATCAGCATAGCATGAGGATTAATTATATATAAAGATTGTTGAGTTTTATGATGGTCGAAAATTGAAGAAAGTTTGGATCCATGGAGTTATACTGTTCGGGTAGGATGATAGAGAGAGTGTTAATACAAACCATTGGCACAGTTGGATTCTACATAAAATTCTAGACAAATTTGGTTCTTGAATCGTGTTAAATGGTGGAGTATTGAGAGAGAACAAGGAAGAGAAAGTTTCATGCATGGGAAGTTTGTTTTCATAGAGTTTCAAACCCTAACATTCCAAGGAAGAAGACAACATGATTACCGTTGGATCGCGCTATGACATGTTGACTGAAATGTCATCCAACGGTCCACGATCACGTACAAAAATGAAGGGGAAGTATGCAGCCAAAACGCTGCGTTGTAGCTTAAAAGCTAGCTGGGCTCACATCGTTTTGCTTTCCGCCCCCCCCCCCCCCTGGTCCAAGGCCCACTCGTTTGCACTATAATTTCCTGCTATTCGCACCATTCTTTTTTCTTTTTTCTTTGATTTTACAATCTGTTTTCTGAGTACAATGGGCCCAGCGCCTGCTGCTAGGCGCACCCCATCTGCTGGGGCCCAAATCATTTTTAACTGAATATTAACACTAACTGCACCCCTCATGTCAATTCTCATATTAAACTTCCTCCAAATTTTTTCAAACTTTAAAAATTCATAACAAATTGAAAAATGCATATTTTTAATGAGATTTTTTTCCCATTTTCCATTTTTTGTCTAGAAAAATATAAAAACATAAAATTACCATTTTATTGCATTTTCATATTTTTTGTATATTTTTACATTTAATAGCTTTTTTTAATTCTTTTAGTTGATGCCTCTATTTGTTGAATTTAGTTTGAGAGTTTCCTTTAGGATTTTCACCCCATTATTTTTAGTACAACTAGATATGGATATTAGGTGCCCCCCCTGATTTTTATACTATTTTTTTAGGATTTATTTTAGGTAGTTTAGTTAGAAACTATTAGGATAGTCAATTAGGATTGTGAATATAATATAGGTATAACAAAACAAGTTTCTTTTTGGGTTTTTCTTTAGGACAAATTAGATGATGGGACTATAGGGGTATTATGGGTAAGTGATAGATCCCTTAGAAAATGCTAGGAGTTCCCCTATTATATAAATACTATTAGTATATTCTTGTAATTGATTGATTGTGTGGTGTGCCCTTTCTGGGGATATTTGTTTGACTGTGTGGGGTATTGGGCCTGCTTGGGGTTTGGGTTTGAGTTGAAGACTTTGCTGATGAAGCCCATTGAAGACAAGGAATGAAGACCAATTTCCAGAGTTAGTGAAGAGTATCTCTTGCTGGCAGCTGTTGAAAGGTTATAGGGTCTAGGAGCTAGGTAGAGCTCTAGAATAGCAACTTGATTCACAAACATGGAAGGTCTTGTTTGCCTCCATTCTTTCTCTATGATTCAAAGTCTCTTTTACATACCCACCTCCTTCCTTTGGAAGGATTAGTGAATATATTTAAAAGATAGAACTTTTGAGAGAAAATTGTCTATATCATGTTAACAGCCAGTAGGCCACCCTTGGTAGGCAACTGACTGTTTAACAGCCATTTCATCTTGTTGACTGATACTCATCTTGGAGAGTGAGACTTGAAGAAAAGCCATTGGAAGATTGAAGATAGAGACCTTGCTCGAAGGCTATGAAGATGAAGACTGATGCTTGCTTGAAGCCTGAAGATGGTTGAAGATGACTTGAAGACAGATGTTGATGAAGACTGCTGTTTGCTGTTTATTTTTGCTGTTTATAATTTTTGATGTATTGTTTGTATTTCCCGGACTGTATTGCTTGCCCTTTAATCTGTTAGGTTGAAAGCGAATTTTGTTCGCTTTTGCCTGTTGTTTTCTAGGTTCGAGGTTGAGTGGGACTCCCTTGCCTCGCTTGTATTGTTGCATTCATGCATTTTACTGCTTTATTGTATATATGCTCTTGTTTCTGTTTCCGTTTATCCCTTAGGATCTCTGTTTCTCTCTGCGCAAGAGAGGAACATGATAGACATTAGGTCTTAACCCATGCATGATAACATTAGGTTAGTGTGATTCCCTTTTCAACCATAGGTTAGAGTTCTGTCTCTTCTTTCTCAAAACAAACAGAAAAACACAATAAATACTTCAAACACAATAAAAGACACTTCTTCCGTAAAAGAATGTGAACTCATCAAAACGTCATTTTTTGTCCGCTTGGACTGTTAAGCAGAAAAATCCTTTTTTAGAAGGAGATAAAAGCAATCAAAACAGACTTGTGTCGTACGTGGCCCGAACTACGTTTGCTCTGATCTTTCATGCTGTATGAAAGTACGTAGGCATAGGATGCGATATCCTAGCGAGCAACCTTCCCCTCCTTTCCAGTAGGTAGGCGAACTACGTTGACTCTGATTTCTCGTTCCAGACGGGAATACGTAGGCATAAAGTGCGATACTTTGCCGAGTCATTTTCTTTTCTTTTAACCCCTGACCTGTAGAGTAGATAGAATAACAATCCGTACTAGAAAACAAGCGTGGATCCCGTCGAGTACGACGGACGTGAGGGGTGCTAATACCTCCCCCTTGCGTAACCGACTCCCGAATCCAGGATTTGGTTGCGATGACCATTCCTTTCCCCGTTTTGCGGTAGGTTTACCTCGAGCGTTTCCTTTCCCCTCTTTGGGATAAATAACGCACGGTGGCGACTCTTCTGTTCAGCCGACGCCGATTTTTGCAGTAGCGATAGCTGGCGACTCTGCTGGGGATCCAACGTCCCCTGGCTGCTAAGGACTGCGATAGTTCCTTATGCATTTGGGATCCAACGTCCCTTAAGCGAGTCAATCATAGCGCTTGTTTTCCCGTCGAGGATTTTGTATGGATTTATATTTCTGTCATTTACCTTCAGCATTATATTATTGTTATTATTGCTATATTGGGGTTGTGACGGGTGTTCTATGATTGAGAGATAAGTCGGACCTGGGCTTGAGTGCACTTAGAATTAGAGTAGAAAGTAGTGGGCGCGTGCCGGCTTTGCTTGCATTAGTGTCCCACAAAATCTACACTCGGACGAGGTTCTTCTGGTTGACTTCTTTTTCTACCCTTTGGGTCGAAGGGGTTGTTGGTTAGTTGGATTGTCGACTCCGGGAACCGATCATTTGGAAGTTGGCTAAGTGAGGCCTCTTCAGGATTTGGTGATGCCACTCCTTCTGGGAATCGTATCATCAACCCTGAAAGTTTGTGACGCCGACGACCGCACAGGATGCCATACCATTGTCAGTTACTAGGACACCTACCTGTGAGAGGGTTTGGGGCTATGCAGGTAACTAGACCTTCAGATACCGGTTTGTTTCTTGATTTGAGATTCAGGGTATTTATGGACAGTTGAGGGGTCTGTCAGAGACTAGTCAGAGTTATGTTATGGGGTCTATCAGAGACCAGTGTTGGAGCTTTGTATTGGGTCTGTCCAAGACCAGGGTTTGAGGAATTCTGGAGGGTCTATCTGAGACTTTTGATGTGGTTCAGGCTTCTCAGCCATGACATTTGGTCCCTGTTGCATCTATTTGCATTGCATTGCTCGCATAACCATTATCATGTGCATTTCATTAACGTGTGTCTGTGCTGCAGGTGCATTTGCATATTCCCTGATTCTAGTGTCCGGACTTCTGCTTATTGATCATGGCTGGTTTGAGAAAGACAGTTGCATACAAGTTACTTACACCTGACATTACTCCCCTACTTGGTCTGATGTCCCTTGCTGATGAGGAGGTTAGGAGAAGTTTCAGAATGAGTTATGGAAGATTGTTGAGACTGGTCTGCAAGCCAACTGCTGTTGAGATGAATGGGTTGTATACCTTGATGCAATTCTATGACCCTGTCTTGAGGTGTTTCACATTTGCTGACTTTATTTTGGGGCCTACCATGGAAGAATACGCAGATTTTATCGAGCTGCCGGTGCAAAATAAGGTTCCTTTCATCCATCGTGACGCTAAGCCCCAGCTGGAGGACTTAGCTAAGGCCTTGCACATGAACGCCTCTGAACTATTAGTGACTTCTTGGCTCGGGGTTCCAGGTTTCTCCCTCGATTTTCTGGTTGGCAAAGCTCAAGAATACGCCAAGAGCGGGTGCTGGATAGTCTTTAATGCTATCTTGGCTCTGTGCATCTACGGAATAGTGTTGTTTCCCAATTTACCCAATTTTGTGGACTTGGACGCCTTTCATCTGTTTGCTGTTGGAAACCCGGTACCCACTTTGATTGGAGATCTCTATCATTCATTGCACTACAAAAATGAAAATAGAAGAGGAAAGACTGTTTACTGTTGTGCGCCGCTGTTGAACATGTGGTTTAAGAGCCATCTCCCCCTGAAGGGACCTTCTGTAGATAGTGCAACTACAGCTGACTGGCCAGAGCGCCTGATGAGACTATCTTCTGAAGACATTGAGTGGTTTGACCGAGACTTGCTGGGGTCTGAGCTTATTTTCAGCTGCGCTGAATATCCTAATGTTCCGTTGATAGGAAGAAAAGGGTGCATCAATTATAACCCATCTCTGTTCGTTCGCCAGTTTGGATACGCGTTGAAGAACCCACTTAGGGAGGAAGAAGTACAGGAATCTCTGTACTTCACCGGTGATTTGAATGGAGAGTTACTAGCCAAGCTTCAGCATGCTTGGATGCGTATCAACAGAAGAGGGAAGCCATTGTTGGGGAAGAATGATTGTCAGGCTTATGTACCTTACAAAGTTTGGATCCAAGAGAGAGAAAAGCAGTTGCTGATGCCGTTTCTAGCTGCACCGGTTCATGTTCCAGTGGAGGAACCAACCACTGTTACTATGGAGGTCTACGAGCAAGTCGTAAAGGAGAAGAAAGCCTTGATGAAGATTAATGAAGAGTTAGAAAAGGAATTGGCTCAGATGCGTAGTGAGAAGAACAAGGTTGTGCATTCTTTCCAACAGCAGATTGAATTAGTAAACAGGCTAGGTGCTGAACTGACCGAAGAGAAAAAGAAGCGTGAACGTCTGGGGAAAGAATTCAGAAGCTCTCATGATATGTTGGAGTCCAAAAAGAAAGCACTCGATGCCGCCCACCGGGAAATCTCTTCTTGTAACAAAACGTGGAATGCTACGCTAACCAACAACAAGAAGAGGGAAGACAAATTGAAGCAGCAAATTTCTGAACTCGAAGAACAGTTGAAGGCTAGCACCCAGAAGTATGAAGAGGAGGTGATGGCGAGATATAGTCTCCAGAATGCATTGAACAAGGCCATCGAAAGCAAGAAAGAGGCTGTGTCTCAGAAGCGGAAGCTAGAGGATCGCTTTGGAGATGGGGCATGGGAGGAATCTGCTGGTGATTTACGCCGTGTTCTCAAGCGAAGAGATCTACTTGTTGAGGGTCTGCTTACCCGACCAAGTCATCCAGAGACTAAGAGGTTATTAGAAGAGTACCAGGCCTATGGGAGCACTTGACCGTTTCATGTATTAATGTGTATGCTTTATTTGCATTTGTGCTGACCATCACCAGGATTGTTGGTTGAGGTCATGCCTTCTTATTGTACACTCATTGATATTGTATTCTTGGCTTAATGGATTTCTCTGCAATATATGAGGTGTTTTCTATGGTTCGACTCCAAATTTCGTATTGCTGCCACTGTCACCGCACTGACGCATTCGCACTAGGATCGGGGAATGATATCCCCTAATGCACAGACACATATTGCATTGCATTCGCATTCATATTGCATTACATGTGATTATTGAACTGTATCTCATTTCCTGCACTATACCAGGTCTTTTTAGGATTGAAAGTCAACGCCCGCACCGATACTCTACTCGTACCAACTGCAGAAGAGTTATGGATCAGATGCAGAATGAAATGTAGGACATGCGTGAGAAGCTGGCGCTATTCATGCAGACCATGGAGACCATTGTGAAAGGCCAGGAAAACTTGAAAGCTTTAGTGCAGCCTCTGCTGATGAGAAATGTTGGGCACGGAAATGAAGACCATAATTCTGTGCGAGTTGACACTATTCACGGGGATGGTACTCCTACACCGGTAGCACCACCTGTGGTAAACATACCTGCTGTCAATATGAACAACGGTGGTGCCGCCGGGAACGGTAACGCTGGAATCGGTAACGAGACTGTCGTCAACAACGTTGGGTTCGGAGATGTCAACCTGGGTGGTGATAATATGGGAGGTAATGGCTTCGGTAATAATGGATTCGGCTTTAATGACCAGGGGTTTGATCATGCTGGGAAGTACGGCTTCAACGCTCAGGGCTTCGGACAGGACGGATTTGGTATGACTAATCAGGGTTATGGCGGATTCGGCAATGGAAATGGTGCCGGGATAATGTCTTTTGGACCTGCAGGAGTCGCTCCGGGGTATGGCAACAGGGGGCGGGGCCCTGTAATGAATCAGACTAGATTTGGCCGTAACAACGGGTACGATGGATACGGAAATGGGAACGGTAATTGGCTAGAAGATCAGCAAGAAGATGCTTTCTCCGGTGGAGGTTTTGAAGGTCCTATGGATGACTCTCAGAGAATCAAGATGCTCGAGGAGCAGATGAAGGGGGTCGTGAATCAAAGCGCTGTTGGCTTAGATATGACCACGATGGGTCTGGTGCCTGGCCTGAGGGTACCACTAAAATTCAAAGCTCCCACATTCGACAAATATAAGGGGGATACCTGTCCAAAAGTGCATGTGCGATCATATTACAGAAGGATGTCGGCGTATTCAAACGATGAGAGGATGCTGATGCATTTCTTTCAAGATAGCTTGTCTGGTCCTTCCCTCGAATGGTACATGGGGTTGGAGCCAACACAGATAAAGACATGGAAGCAGCTGGCTGAAGCGTTTGTGGCTCACTATAAGTACAACAGTGACTTGGCACCCAACCGGGTCCAATTGCAGGGGTTGTCCCAGAAGAAGGGGGAAAGTTTCAAAGAATATGCGCAGAGATGGCGCAACATAGCTGCTAGAGTTCATCCTCCTTTGGATGACAAAGAAATGAATGATATGTTCATAGGAACATTTACTGGCATGTTTTATGACAAGCTGTTTCATACTTCTTTGGGCAGTTTCTCGGACTTAATCCTGATGGGAGAGAAGATTGAAAGCAATATTAAACTGGGAAGATTCCAAGCTGAGGAATCCACTTCAGCTGGCAATAACAGAAGGGCTTTCGGTGGGCGCCGTCAAGGTGATGCAAGTGCAGTGTTTGGGGGCCGAGGCCGAGGCCGGGGCAGAGGTCGAAACCAGTACAATCAGCCGCAACAGGTGGCAAGTGTCACTATTCCATTTCAGCAACAACCAATACAACAACAACAACAGCCACAACAGGGGGCACATCCTGCCCAGCGCAGAGTCCAGGGGGGCAGACCAAGGAGGGTGTTTGAAACGCCTCCTTCAACGTATGCAGAATATCTACAAACGTTACTGTGTTTGAACTTGGTGGAAAAGAGAACTATGGCGCCAGTAACGGGCACTCCTCCGTACGACTTTGACACAAGCAAGCACTGTGAATTCCACTCCGGGGATCCGGGCCATGACATAGAGAGTTGCCACGCGTTCAAACATGTGGTGCAGGATCTATTGGATAATAAGGCTATCAATTTTGGACAGGCAGGTCCGAACATAGTACAAAAGCCCATGCCCAATCATGGGGCAAATGCTATTTTAACCGAGGAGGGTTTGAACTTGATTATGAATGTTGATGACCTAAAGACACCGTTGTGTGAGATAAAGAGCAGATTATTGAAAGGAGGTGTGTATCCGGGCTGCGATGAGTTTTGTTTAGAGTGTTAGACCCAAGCTGGGGGTTGTGCTGAATTGAAGAAGGGTATTCAGACCTTGATAGATGGAGGCACATTGCAATTCGACAGAACGGCAGTTGAGGAACCTGCAGAGTTATCAGCGGATGAACAAAGTGACGTAGCTACCGTGACGATTCCCCGAAAAACAATAACTATAACGGCGCCAGCCAGGCGACCGCCGATCACTATCACCAAGGCAGGACCAATCCCTTATGAGAGCCCCAAGGCAGTACCCTGGACCTATGGGTTGGAAGCGTACTGTGATGGGGTGAAAATTGATGTTAGTAAGCAGCCAGTTGAAGCTGTAGACAATGTCGTCGGTACCGGAGGGATGACGAGAAGTGGGAGAATTTTTATATCGCCTGAGGTAGAGGCTGAACGACTGGCGAAAGGAAAAGGAAAGATGAATGATGATGTCCCTGTGCAGAGGAACGAAAAAGAAACGTCGTTGAAGGATGTGGAAGAGTTTATGCGCCTTATTCGTAAGAGTGATTATAAGATTGTTGAGCACCTTCAACAGACGCCATCAAAAATATCCATACTGTCGTTGCTATTGTGTTTCGAAGCTCATAGGAATGCATTGTTGAAAAGTTTTGGATACTTCCTTCGTACCCCAAGATGTTTCTGTGAATCAGTTGGAGGGGGTGTTGGCACATGTGAACGCAGGCCATAGCTTGGGATTTACAGACTTTGATTTGACCCCGAAAGGGAGAGAGCATAACATGGCGTTGCACGTCTCGGTTGAGTGTAGAGGCTCAGTCATGTCCCATGTACTGGTAGATACCGGATCTTCCTTAAACGTGCTGCCCAAGAAAGCAATGATGAAACTGGACGTCAGAGGAATCCTGTGTACGCCTAGTGACTTGGTGGTCAGGGCATTTGATGGTACACGGAGGACAGTATTTGGATCCATAACGTTACCTCTACAGGTGGGGCCGGAGGTTTTCGAAACCAAATTTTACATTATGGACATACAGCCAGCATACAGCTGCCTTCTCGGACGACCATGGATCCATGGTGCTGGGGCAGTCACATCTACCTTGCACCAAAAGCTGAAGTACATGGTAGGGGACAGTGTGGTCACAGTCTGTGGAGAAGAAGATATATTAGTTAGCCATCTGTCATCATTCAAGTACGTAGAAGTCGACGGCGAGATTCATGAAACACCCTATCAAGCCTTTGAAGGGTTGCGCATCAAAGACAAAGTTCCAGGGTCGAGTAAAGCGTCAGAGGTGGCCGTCTCGTCATACAAGGAAGCTCAGGCTCTAGTGGAGACTGGTGAGGCAAAAGGCTGGGGCAAGGTTCTGGATATTCCCGTGAAGATGGACAGATTTGGGCTGGGATATCAACCGTCGTCATCAACGCCTGCTGCAGGGGCGCCCCGTTTCAAAGGACCGATAACAATCACAGCTAGTGGAGTGTATCACGAGGCCATCAACACTGTTTCAGATTCCGAAGAAGGAGACAGTGACTGCGACATGGACGCCTGGATTCAGCCGAGCGTGCCAGGACAAGGATTATGCAATTGGTCTATTCAGGAGATTGTTCCTGTGACTCACAAACAGTAATGCTTTGTTTTCTTAATTGTTGAACAATCTGGTGTCTTACCCGAGGCATCATGATTTTGCTTAGGGCCATGCTGTTATGTACATTGCGTTGCTTAATCATTAAATAAAAGGCGTTTTTTCATGTACAAATATTGCGATCTCTGTTTTTCCTGTTTTTGTGTTTTACAATAAAATGGCAACGTGGTTATTCGCTTTATACGCATTTTGAAGCATTTAACCATTCCTTTTGCAGGATAATATTTTCAGATGACATCATCGAACCGCCTATGACTCATTTCGACTTTGAGCACCCGGTATTTCAGGCCGAAGAAGAGATTGTTGAAGATGGCGACGTTCCCGAAGAGTTGTCTTGGTTGGTGAAGCAAGAAGAGCGAGCCATTCTGCCTCATGAGGAGGTCATTGAAATTATTAACCTGGGGTCGGAAGGGGTTGAAAAGAACATCCGTATAGGAGCCGCGCTGCAGAGCGACGTCAGGCGAAGACTGGTTGAAATGCTCAGAGAGTACAGTGATGTGTTCGCTTGGTCGTATGAAGACATGCCTGGGCTGGATACGGATATGGTTGTGCACCGTCTGCCGCTAAAAGAAGAATGCCCGTCGGTCAAGCAGAAGCTTCGCAGAACCAGACCTGATATGGCAGTGAAAATTAAGGAGGAGGTTCAAAAGCAGTGGGATGCTGGTTTCCTAGCAGTTACTAAATATCCCTCATGGGTCGCTAATATCGTGCCAGTGCCAAAGAAAGACGGTAAAGTGAGAATGTGTGTAGATTATCGTGATTTGAACAAAGGGAGCCCGAAAGATGATTTTCCGCTTCCTCACATCGATGTGCTGGTTGACAACACTGCTCAATTCTCCGTATTCTCCTTCATGGATGGCTTCTCGGGCTATAATCAGATTAAAATGGCGCTGTCGCTACTGCGAAAATCGGCGCCGGCTGAACAGAAGAGTCGCCACCGTGCGTTATTTATCCCACGGGAGGGAAAGGAAACGCTCAGAGTAAACCTCGCACAACACGGGAAAGGTATGGTCGTCGCAACCAAAACCTGGATTCGGGAGTCGGTTACGCAAGGGGAAGGTATTAGCACCCCTCACGTCCGTCGTACTCGACGGGATCCACGCTTGCTTTCGGGTATGGATTGTTATTCTATCTACTCTAGAGGTCAGGGGTTAAAAGAGAAAATAAAATGACTCGGCAAAGTATCGCACTTTATGCCTACGTATTCCCGTCTGGAACGAGAAATCAGAGTCAACGTAGTTCGCCTACCTACGGGAAAGGAGGGGAAGGTTGCTCGCTAGGATATCGCATCCTATGCCTACGTACTTTCATACAGCATGAAAGATTAGAGCAAACGTAGTTCGGGCTACGTACGACACAAGTCTGTCTTGATTGATTTTATTCCTTCTGAAAAAGGTTTTTCTGATTAGCAGTCCCGGCGGACAAAAAATGACGTTTTGATGAGTTCACATTCTTTTACGGAAGAAGTGTCTTTTATTGTGTTTGAAATCTTTATTGGTGTTTTTCTGCTTGTTTTGAGGAAGAAGAGACAGAACTCTAACCTACGGTTGCGAAGGGAATCAAACTATCCTAATGTTATCATGCATGGGTTAAGACCTAGTGTCTATCATGCTCCTCTCTTGCACAGAGAGAAACAGAGATCCTACGGGAACAGACGGAAACAGAAACAATATCAGATATATATAGTAAAGCGGTAAAATGCATGGATGCAACAATACAAGCGAGGCAAGGGAGTCCCACTCAACCTCGAACCTAGAAAACAATAGGCAAAAGTGAACAGGCTCCACTTTCAACCCAACAGGCTAAACAGCAAACAATACAGTCAGGAAAACCAATCAATACATCAGAAATGAAATACAGCAGAAAGGTAAACAGCCACAGCAGCTCTGCATCACACCAGTCTTCAAGTCATCTCCAATCAGCTACAGGCTTCAGCAAACATCACTCTCCACCTCCACAGCTTTCCAGCAAGGGCTTTGGTCATCAATCTTCCATCTGCAATGGCTTTTCTTCAAGTCTCAATCTCCAGGAGAAACATCAGTCAACAAGATGAAGGGAAGGAATGTCAGACAGTCAATTACCTACCAAGGGTGGTTCATTAACTGTTAACATTAAACAGAAAGTTTCCCCTCAAAAGTTCTATCTTTCAAATACATTCACTGATCCTTCCAAAGGAAGGAGGTGGATATTTGAAAGAGACTTTGAATCATAGGGAAAGGATGGATGCAGACAAGGCATTCCATGTTTGGGAAACAAGTTTTCTAATCTAGAGCTCTGCCTAGCTCCTAAACCCTAGTCTCCTCAACAGCTGCTAGCAAGAATCTCCTCTCCAACTCTGGAAGTTGGTCTTCAAGCTCTGGATCTCCAATGGCTTCATCATCACAAGTCTTCAGCTCCCCCAATCCCCAAGCAATCCCAATACCCATACAGACAGACAATAATCCCCAGAGGGCACACCACACCAATCAATCAAATATAGCAGTATACTAATGCAGTAGGGGAATCCTAGTGATTTCTAAGGGGATCTATCCTATACCCATAACCCCTATAATCCATACCCCAAAAATCAAATGAAAATCTCCTAAAAGAATTAAACTATCTCACCTAAGTTGATTTAAAACCCTAATTTTGTTCATGTTATTCACACTTAAACTAATCACCTAAAATTAATTCCTAAAAATATGAACTAAATTGCATTTACAAGCTAATAATGTCTATTAATCAACCTAAAAATAATGGACAAAGAATATTAAAGCAACTATTAGAACAAAAATTATCAAATTCATGTATGAAATGAAACACCTAAAATAGGCATTTATTTGGAAAATATGGGAAAAATATCAAATAAAAAATAAAATGCAATTTTTATTTTTTATAATTTTCTAGACATCTTGAAGGAATTAATGCAAAAAGAATCATTGAAAAATATGAAGTTTATGATTTATTATGATTTTTTAAAGGATGAGAAAATATTAAAGAAATTAAAATGACAAAATAGGAAATAAAAGGAGAGGGGGGTGAGAATAGCAAACACGCTCAGTTGTAATTTCCATTGGGCCAAGAACCAGGGGTGCAGATATTAATTGTGTTAGGCCCAGCGCGTTCAGAAAATCCAATGAAAAATGTCAGAAAAAAGGAAAAATCCTCGGTGCAAATAGTAGCTCCATCACGTTCATTCAGTGGGCTTCTCAAAACGGGGGGTGGGGATATGAAAGTGGATCCAAGGCCCATGCTGATGAAGTTAAGTGAAACGGTGCGTTTCACAGTTGAACTTCCCTCCGTTTCTCATTTTTAATCGTGTCCGTTGGATTGGGAATTAAGTCAAAGGTCCAGGCCAGATCAAACGGTCCAAAGGTTATCTTCAACCTTGGACAAACCCTAGCTCTGAACTTCATCTCCCATGCACACACATTCGAGCTCCCTGTTCTCACTCAGTTCTCCATGGATTCGCTCGACATGAAAAGCAAACTTGGTCTATAACGATCCCTCTACACAGCCATAACCACAAATCCTCCTAAAACTCAAGCAATAAACCAATTCGATAGAGATAACAGTCCTGATCCACCATGAGCACCTGGCATCAAACCTCTCCCTTCTCTCCAAATCTTGTCCTAAACTCATCTACACTCCATGCTGATCTTAACATGCTAATCCAACAAGATTCTCGTGCATTATCCTAATAGTTACAAGCTCTAACAGATTTGGTGCACTATGAGCAACCTCCATTAAACTTCTCCAAACTCTGTGAAAATCATCACCTAACCACCTAGGTCTCTAATATACTAACAATCCTATGCCATGATCACTATGCTAGCTAATTCGAAGGAAAACATACCTGGTGCAAATTCTTGAAAACAGGTGCTAGAATCCTTGAATCTGATGCTTGTGATGAGTGGAAAATGATCAATGAGCTTGATGATTACTTCTGTTTGCAACAAATATGACTCCCAAGCTTTGAATCTCTCAATTCCAAAATTTGTGCTCCTTGAATGATGATGATGAATGGCACGATTCTTGCTCCAATCTACCAAATCTTCGATGAAATTCTGATCTAGGAAAGGTGTTGATGATGATCCAATCAAGAAATGTGGAGATTGATGGAGATTTGAGAGGGTTTGAGAAGCTTTTGCAAAATGAGAGAAATGTGTGATATTTGTGGTTTTGAGAAAATGTAATCACCAACCATGGCATGAACCATCTCATATCAATATATACATGATGTTAGAAACTCCTAGAAGCTTGGAGAAGCTTCCCTTGCACAATTTCCCTTGGATTTGGTTTATGTATCTTCCATTACAAGTAACCATGGATAACTCCCAAAATGTGAACTAATCTCAAAATTCTACTTTAGCCAATGTCTTTAAAATGATCTTTCCATTCAAAATGACCTATAATTTTTCTTCATTTGGCTAAAATATGAAAAATCTCATTTTTAAGTCCATTTTTATTCATTAAATCCAACAATTTTGAAACCTTATGCTATGAATCTTCCCAATCTCTCATGGTCACTTTTCTAGACTCAAAATGTCATTTGGAACAAGTTTGATGTTGTAAAGTTTTCCATTTGAAGCTTCCTTGTATGAGTTTTGGGCATAGGTTGAAATGACCTGTAATTCTCAGATGACCAAAATACCCTTTGCTTGACAAGACCATAGGTAGAGTTCCACAAATCATATGAAGGCATACCATACCATTCTAGAAAGCTAAGACAATGCGGAACAACTCTTATGTTGACCAGAAATTCATTTGAAATCTCCTTGAGGGGTAAAAGTATCTTGGAAGTCAAGTCACTTTCACAGACAAAAGTTCAGATACCTCAGATGACCTGTAACTTGCAAGGATCATAACTTGAGTTCTATAAGTCTCCTTAATGTCTTCCACCACTCAAATTAAAGGTCTTGAGATCCTCTACAAGTTTCAGGTTGACCAAGGATCCATTTGAAGCTTGCATTTTGACTTATCTTGCTTGGAAATTTGACCTAAACTAGGGGATTTTACACAGAAACCTTAATTTAGAAACTCCTCTTCTCCTTGATTTCTCCTGATTTCTCCTTAGCATAACAACATATCCTTATTCTCCATGTCAAATGATGAACCCCACATCTCTCCAATAGCCTTTTATGCCTTTCAATCAGTTAATTGACCTAGAGTTGACCCAGGGTTGACCTAGATGAAACCCTAGTTGACTGTCCTCAACTACAATTCTTGTGATCATATCAATGACTTGTCTCCTTCTCCAAATGAATTTCTAAGTCTCCCATGATGTCCAGATACTCTCCATGCTCAGCCCACAGCTCACAATTTCTTTGATGATCCCCAGATACCCTCAGATAGGAGATAGATGAACTGCTTGATCCATTGACTTGATAGCTTCCCAATTCTTTCTGATGACTTGAATGAGATTGAATTTGAATAATAACCTCTTGATAGGCCTCTAGAGATGAGAATAATGATTGGTCCCCTGTTGGATGACTTGCTATGCTTATGCTATGCAGATGATTAGACTATGTACATGACTCTATATATGCAAATGCTTAATGCAATTGAAACATAAACCAAATGAATTAGGTTGAGCAAATTTTAGGGTGCAACAGCTGCCCCTATTCAAGCGACTTGGACCCGATTGGGTGAAGAGCCCGGAGCCTTCAGACATTCGCGGTACGAGACGATTGAATACTAAGAACCCAGAAATTTGCCAACCGCAGAAATAAACTGCGCCCCGGCTTGGGGAATGACATCCACTGCCTGGATCTGACTGTTATGACAACCCACTGATCTCGTGCGACCGCTGGGGATTCTTCTCATCATCCTGAAAAAGATTTTATCATCGCGGAGATAGAACATTGTCCACGTCAGGACGCCTGCTTCGTCAATTTGGAAAACTTCCACAACTTTGCTGGGGATGGCTCGTCTGCCTTCTTATCAGAAATAAATCGTCCACGTTAGGAATAAACTTTTCCACGTTAGGAATAACACCGTCCACGTAAGGAATAACCACCTTTCCACGTAAGGAATAACACCGTCCACGTTAGGACTCACCTTTCCACGTAAGGAATAACACCGTCCACGTTAGGACTCACCTTTCCACGTTAGGAATAATAATCTTCTTGATTTGTCCACGTAAGGACTCCATCGTTCCACGTAAGGAACACTCCTTTATCTGTCCACGTAAGGACTCCAACCTTTCCACGCAAGGAACGCTCTTCGTCTTGATTTGTCCACGTAAGGACTCACCATTCGACTCGCTGAGGATAAAAACTTGTCTACGTTAGGACTCATGCATCTTTGACCCACTGGGGGAAATGAGACTTTGTCCACGTCAGGACTCACATCTCAACCTGTTGAAGTAATAGACCTGTCCACGTCAGGACTTGCGCGTCTTCGACTTGTTGGGGAAATAAACCTCGTCAACGTCAGGACTCATACTTCGCCAACAACACGTAGAAGGGTAAATTTGTCCACGTCAGGACTCTCGCATCTTGTCTTCACAAAGAACTACAAACTTGTCCACGTCAGGACGCACCTTTCACCATTAAGAAGAAAGACACTTGCTGGAAATAAATTGTCCACGTCAGGACTCCGACACGAAGAATAACCAATCTTGTCCACGTCAAGACTACACATTCAATCAATACGGAGAAATCAAATCGGTCCACGTTAGGACTAGCACATATCGTCAATTCGAGGAAATCAATTTGTCCACGTCAGGACTTCACATTCCATCAATTCTGAGAAATCGACCCTGTCCACGTTAGGACTAGCACCTCTTATCAACCATGAGGAAAGAAATCGGTCCACGTTAGGACTCCACTTTTCTAGCACGAAGAAAACCTGTCAAGAAATTTGTCCACGTTAGGACTCATTTCTTCATTGATCCCAACCCACAGACTTCTTAGTACTGACGTTACAGCAGCTTTGAGGCTGACTCTACTGGGGATATTTGGAAACCCAAACTACTGGATGCCTGCTCTGATAACCGGCGGTAGCCTCTGAAATTCTGGTTCATGAAACCTTTTAATGCTGACGTAACAACAACTTTGAAGGGAACAAATCGCTGGTCGGACTAGAGAAACTTCAACAAGAACCCTGGCGGGGAAATAAGTAACTATGCTTAGGGACAAAAAGAAACTTATCCTGCTGACTTTGTGGGGAGTAGTGCCACAGCTGACACTTCGTTGAATGTCTCATGCCGAGACTTCGAATGTTTTATTGATTCACCTGAGCAAGGGCTCCCTCTACCTGCAAGAGAAACAATACTCGAGACAAAAGGTCAGCCAACCTAGTTTATGTTTCAAAATGCATGCGGTCGACAATGATGCAATGCTCCATTCGACATGGAAATGCTACGCTTTTATTTGGTGGATGCAAGTATGACACTATATGCCGATGCAAATGCAGACCCGAACTGCTGGGTACAGAAACTGCTTCAGCAAAATAAATGCTGAAGATAATGCCAACTCCGCTAGGGATAGCCAGATGCTACAGAATTATTCCAGCAAAATAAATGCTGGAAGGATGAAGTCGACTCAGCTGGGAAATTAGGAACTTGAACCAAGCACCTCGCTGAAGTAACATCCCGCTGGGGGATATAACTCTATTAGAGAATAGCAAATGTGTCAAGTATGATTGGACTTCTGCTGGATAGTGAACTGATATCACACGGTATTTTGACAAAATAAATGCCAATGCGCCACACCAACTCTACCGGGGAGGGTCTCCATCTTCGAATTCCACTGGGGGGAATGAAAACACTGGCAAAGAGAATTCCGCTAGGGATGGGATGATTCTCTTGGGGGAAATCAACTGATTCCGCTGGGGGAGAGTAAATGACCCTGCGGGGAAAGTGAACTGTCCGAATACAGCTCACAGACAGTAATCTTCTGCGATTAAACCCACTTTGCTTGAGATACACTGCCTGGATACAGCCTTATAATCTTGGAATCGCCAAACTCTGCTGAGGATAGACGGCTTTGCTGGAGGATGTCCTTCGAAATAAGCTACAACTAGCTGGGGAATTCTATCCTCCTTCAGGAAGAACATGCATGACCTGCGTGGGGGTCGGTTCTTTCATTATTGCAATCTTTTGATCATCTTCCTCGTACGGCTATGAAACCTGCAACAACACAAACAAGACAAGACAAGCCTATGCAACCAAATCAATTCAGATTAGTGACATCATTTTCAGTTAATTCAAAGCTTTAGCAATGGTTGGCAAGGGCCAGTGCTGTTATACACATGCTAGTTTCAATAAACTTAGGCATTTTATCATGCACAAAACAGTAAAGAACCAGCATCAAGTACTGAATAACATATTTCATTGATTGGGCCCCTGAATGGGCGGAGTTTTGTACACGGGATGTAACTCCTGAAAAGAGGAAGCTACGCAAAGCAGATATACAAGTATGCACAGGAAGCATAAATATTTTGACAAATTAAATTTTGTACACATGTCGGCAACGGGACGCAGACGAACACCACGAACTGATCCTCCTATGACTCTTCCGACTCTAATGCTTTCCCGGTATTCACTCTTCCGAAGAGGTTGTATCTGATAATCGACCCCTCAGGTATTCTCCCGCACGGATGCTCACCGTGGTATCAAATTCGGACCGCAGTCATTTGCTTTTCAAATCCCTAACTTTTGCGTGAACCGCCCTTTACGGGTTTTCAGTTCACCGGGATACCCTTTTTTGCCGAAGCCGCCCAGTGTAGGTTTTCAACTTCGCGGGTGTACATTTTTTCAATTTTATCCCTAACTTTTGCCCGAACCTTTCATTCTGTTTTTGGTTCGCCAGGATGCCCCATTTTTGCCTGGACTCTCTTTTTCTGTCCAGCGGGTCTATTTTAAGCAAAGTATTTTTTAACTGCGTCCGAATTCACAGGTGACGTAAAGTCTTCACCGTCCATGGTGGACAACAACAACGCTCCTCCTGAAAAGACTTTCCTGACAACGTATGGCCCTTCGTAGTTGGGGGTCCACTTGCCCCTGTGATCTGCTTGCGGCGGGAGAATCCTTTTCAGCACAAGGTCGCCCGTCTGAAAGCTTCGCGGATGTATCTTCTTATCATATGCTTTCTTCATTCGGCTCTGGTAAAAACGACCATATGCTAGAGAAGCTAGCCTCTTCTCGTCCATCAAGCTCAATTGGTTCAACCTGTCTTTCACCCATTCTGCCTCGTCGAGCTGAACATCTCGCAATACCCTCAGAGAAGGGATCTCAACCTCCAGTGGTAATACCGCTTCCATTCCGTATACTAACGAGAACGGGGTTGCCCCGGTTGATGTGCGTACCGTCGTACGATAACCGTGCAAAGCGAAAGGTAGCATCTCATGCCAATCCTTATAGGTCACCACCATCTTCTGGACGATCTTCTTGATATTCTTATTGGCCGCTTCAACAGCGCCATTCATCTTGGGTCGGTAAGGGGAGGAGTTGTGATGTTCGATCTTGAAATTCTGACAGAGCTCCTTCATCATTTTGTTGTTCAGGTTTGAACCGTTGTCCGTGATTATCCGCTCGGGGATCCCATATCGACAAATGATATCTCTCTTGATGAATCTGGCCACCACTTGCTTAGTTACATTTGCGTAAGATGCCGCTTCTACCCACTTGGTGAAATAATCGATTGCTACTAGGATGAACCGATGCCCGTTAGAAGCTGTCGGCTCGATCTTTCCAATCATATCGATTCCCCACATCGAGAATGGCCATGGTGATGACATTACATTCAGAGGACTCGGAGGCACATGGATCTTATCAGCATAGATTTGGCACTTGTGGCACTTCCTTGCGAACTTGAAACAGTCAGTCTCCATAGTCAGCCAAAAGTAACCTGCCCGCAGCAGCTTTCTCGTCATAGCATGCCCACCAGCATGCGTACCAAAGGTACCTTCATGTATTTCCTCCATGAGTAGCTTTGCCTCTCTTTCGTCTACACAACGCAACAGCACCAAGTCGTGGTTTCTTCTGTATAAGACACCATCCGGATTCAAATAGAAATTACCCGCTAATCTCCTGAGAGTCCTCTGATCTTGACTGGACGCCCCAGCCGGATACTCTTTATTCTTCAGAAAATTAAGGATATCAAAATACCACGGTTTGTCGTCGGATGCTTCATCAATAGCAAATACGTAAGCTGGTCTGTCCAACCGAGAGATAATGATTCGGGGAGCCTCGTTCCAGAAGTTGACTTTGTACATGGAAGACAAAGTGGCGAGAGCGTCAGCCATTTGATTCTCTGCCCGTGGTACGTGATGCAATTCAACTTTGTCAAAGAACGGCAGCAATCTCCTTGCATAATTCATGTAATGTACCAAGTTGGGCTGACGTGTCTCCCATTCCCCTTTTATCTGATTCACCACCAGAGCTGAGTCTCCGTATACGTCCAGATTCTTGATTCGCAAATCAATGGCTTCTTTAAGCCCCATTATACAAGCTTCGTATTCGGCTTCATTATTGGTAACTGGAAAGGTCAATCGGGCAGTAAACGGGATGTGCGACCCGTGTGGCGTAGTGATGATTGCCCCTATTCCGCTACCGTAAGCGTTCACAGCTCCGTCAAATATCATCTTCCATTTGGAACCCAACTCTGGTCCTTCGTCTGGCAACGGCTCTTCACAATCTTTCATCTTTAGGTACATGATATCCTCGTCAGGAAAATCAAACCTCATCGATTGGTAATCTTCAATAGGCTGCTCTGCCAGATACTCAGACATCACACTCCCCTTTATAGCCTTTTGCGAGACGTATTGGATGTCGTATTCAGTCAAGACCATCTGCCAACGGGCAATTCTCCCTGACAATGCCTGCTTTTCGAATACATATTTGATAGGATCCATCTTCGAGATGAGCATGGTTGTATGATTCAGCATGTATTGCCTCAAACGCTTGGCGGCCCAGGCTAGCACGCAACAAGTTTTCTCAAGCATTGAATATCGAGATTCACAGTCTGTAAATTTCTTACTCAAGTAGTAGATCACATGCTCTTTTCTTCCTGTCTCGTCGTGTTGACCGAGAACACAACCCATGTTTCCCTCAAGAACCGTCAAATACATAATCAAGGGTCTCCCTGCCACTGGGGGTATCAAAATAGGAGGCTCCTGCAAATACTGCTTTATTTTATCGAACGCCTTTTGACAATTTTCGTTCCATATTACAGCTTGATCTTTCTTCAACAGCTTGAACAATGGTTCACACGTGGCCGTTAGGTGAGATATGAACCGGGCGATGTAGTTCAACCTCCCTAAAAACCTGCGCACCTCTTTCTCTGTTTTAGGCGTCGGCATTTCTTGAATCGCTTTTATTTTAGCAGGATCGACCTCTATTCCTCTTTCGCTTACGATAAACCCCAGCAGTTTACCCGATCTCACCCCGAAGGTGCATTTGTTAGGGTTCAGTCTCAGCCTGAACTTCCTAAGCCTTTTAAATAACTTCAGCAGATTCACCAGATGCTCTTCCTCCGTCTGGGATTTGGCAATCATATCGTCAACATAAACTTCGATCTCTTTATGCATCATATCATGAAAAAGAGTCGTCATCGCACGCTGATATGTTGCCCCAGCATTTTTCAAGCCAAAGGGCATCACTTTGTAGCAAAATGTTCCCCAAGGCGTTATGAAAGTAGTCTTCTCCATATCCTCTAGCGCCATTTTAATTTGATTATAGCCTGAAAAGCCATCCATGAAGGAGAATAGGGAGTATTGAGCAGTATTATCAACTAGCACATCGATATGAGGAAGTGGAAAATCGTCTTTTGGGCTTGCTTTATTCAAATCTCTATAATCCACGCACATTCGAACCTTGCCGTCTTTCTTTGGCACTGGTACGATGTTAGCAACCCATGAGGGATATTTTGTTACAGCCAGGAAACCAGCGTCCCACTGTTTTTGAACTTCCTCTTTGATCTTCACTGCCATGTCTGGTCGAGTTCTGCGAAGCTTTTGTTTGACCGGCGGGCATTCTTCTTTCAGTGGCAGGCGGTGCACAACCATATCTGTATCAAGCCCAGGCATATCTTCATACGACCATGCGAATACATCACTATACTCTTGGAGCATTTCAACCAGTCTTCGCTTGATGTCGCTCTGCAGTGCGGCCCCGATACGAATATTCTTCTCAACCCCTTCCGACCCCAAGTTGATAATCTCGATGACCTCGTCGTGAGGCAGAATGGCTCTTTCCTCTTGCTTCACCAACCGAGACAGTTCTTCAGGAATGTCGCTATCTTCGACAACCTCTTCTTCGGCCTGAAATACCGGATGCTCAAAGTCGGGACGAGTCATAGGTGGTTCAAGGATGTCATCTGAAAATGTTATCCTGCAAAAGGAATGGTTAAGTGCTTCAAAATGCGTATAAAGCGAATAACCACGTTGCCATTTTATTGAAAAATACAAAAACAAGAAAGACAGAGATTACAGTATTTGCACATGAAAAAACGCCATTTATTTAATGATTAACACACAATGTTCATAACAACACAGCCCTAAGCAAATCACGATGCCCCGGGCAAGACATCAGATTATTCAACAATTAATAAAGCAAAGCATTACTGTTTAAGAGTCACAGGAACAAGCTCCTGAATAGACCAGTTGCACAGTCCCTGTCCTGGCGTGCTTGGCTGAATCCAGGCATCCATATCACAGTCGCTGTCTCCTTCGTCAGACTCCGAAGCAGCATTGATGGTCTCATGACATACTCCACTGGCAGAGATGGTTATTGGCCCTCTGAAACGGGGTGGCCCACAGCAGGTGTTGACGACGACGGTTGGTATCCCAGCCCGAACCGGTCCATCTTTACAGGAATATCCAGCACTTTGCCCCAGCCCTTTGCTTCTCCTGCCTCCACTAGAGCTTGAGCTTCTTTATACGACGAGACGGCTATCTCCGACACTTTGCTCGGCCCGAGACCTTTGTCCTTGATACGCAAACCTTCAAATGCCTGGCAAGGTGTTTCGTGGATCTCTCCGTCGACCTCCACATATTTAAATGACGACAGATGGCTGACCAGGATGTCTTCTTCTCCGCATACGGTGACTACGCTGTCTCCGACCATATATTTCAACTTCTGATGCAGGGTAGACGTGACTGCCCCAGCCCCATGAATCCAAGGTCTTCCGAGCAGGCAGCTATACGCAGGCTGTATATCCATGATATAAAACTCAGTGGCAAACACCTCCGGCCCCACCTGTAGAGGCAATGTGATCGATCCAAAGACTGTTCTTCGCGTTCCATCAAACGCTCTGACTACCAAGTCACTGGGCGTGCACAAGATTCCTCTGACATCCAGCTTCATCATCGCTTTCTTGGGCAGCACATTCAAAGACGATCCGGTGTCGACCAATACATGCGACATTACTGATCCTCTACACTCGACGGATATGTGCAGCGCCATATTGTGATCTCTCCCTTTCGGGGTCAAATCGAAGTCGGTAAAGCCTAAGCTGTGGCCTGCATTCACATGTGCCAACACTCCTTCCAGCTGATTTACGGAGACGTCTTGGGGTACGAAGGAAGTATCCAGGACTTTCAACAAAGCATTTCTATGAGCTTCAGAACATAGTAGCAACGACAGGATAGATATCTTGGACGGCGTCTGTTGCAGATGCTCCACAATCTTATAATCACTTTTTCGTATCAAGCGCATGAACTCTTTCGATGCCGCTTCTTTATCGCTGGCTTGTACTGGGACATTCTCAACCATCTTCCCCTTTCCTTTTGCTAGTCTTTCGGCCTCCACTTCAGGTGATATAAAGATCCTACCACTCCTCGTCATACCTCCTGAACCAACAACGTTATCGACAGTCTCGGCAGGCTGCTTATTAACATCAATCTTCATCCCGTCACAATACACCTCCAACCCATATGACCAGGGGACTGCTTTCGTGTTCTCGTACGGGATTGGTCCGACCTTAGTTATGGTGATCGGTGGTCGCTGGACTGGTGCTGCAATAGTGATTGTCTTTCGAGGAATCGTTACAGTGGCCACATCACTCTGATCATCTGCTACCGCCCCTGCAGGCTCTTCGGTTGCTGCTCGGTCAAACTGCAATGTGCCTCCGTCAATTAAAGCCTGAATGCCTTTCTTCAAATCATCACACCCCCCAGCTAGGGTCCAGCATTCTAAGCAATACTCGTCACATCCTGGATAAACACCCCCTTGCAACAATTTGCTCTTTATCTCGCTCAGCGGCGTTTTTAAATCGTCGACATTCATAATCAGATTCAACCCTTCCTCAGTCAGAATGGCGTTCGCCCCATGATTAGGCATGGGTTTCTGCACTATATTCGGACCTGCCGTTCCGAAATTGATAGTCTTATTGTCCAAAAGATCCTGCACAACGTGCTTAAAAGCATGACAACCCTCTATATCGTGGCCCGGCGCCCCAGAATGAAACTCACAGTGCCTGCTTGCATCATAACCATACGGAGGCGTTCCCGTTATCGGTGCCAGAGTTCTCTTCTCTACCAAATTTAGACCCAACAGCGTCTGCAACAAATCTGCATAGGTTGAGGGAGGCTTCTCAAACACTCTTCTTGGCTTACCACCCTGGAATCTTCGCTGAGCCTGTTGTGCCCCCTGCTGAGGCTGCTGCTGCTGCTGTTGCATTGGCTGCTGCTGAAACGGTTGTTGTTGTTGAAGTGGTTGTTGCTGATACGGGATAGTAACGCTCGCCACCTGCTGCGGCTAATGATATTGGTTTCGTCCCCTACCTCGGCCTCGGCCTCGGCCTCCAAATACTGCGCTTGCCTCGCCCTGACGGCGCCCACCAAAAGCCTTCCTATTACTGCCAGATGCAGTTGATTCCTCAGCCTGGAATTTTCCTTGCTTAATGTTACGTTCAATCTTTTCTCCCATCAGAATTAGGTCTGAAAAACTGGCCAGAGATGTATGAAACAACATGTCATGAAATAAGCCTGTGAATGTGCCGACGAACATGTCATTCATTTCCTTGTCTTCTAAAGGAGGGCGGGCCCTGGCAGCCATATCGCGCCACCTTTGCGCGTACTCTTTAAAGCTCTCCCCCTTCTTCTGAGACAGCCCTGTCAATTGGACCCGATTGGGCGCCAAGTCGTTGTTATACTTGTAGTGAGCTACAAAGGCCTCCGCCAATTGCTTCCATGTCTTGATATTGGTTGGCTCCAACCCCATGTACCACTCTAAGGAAGGGCCTGACAAACTATCCTGAAAGAAATGCATTAGCATTCTCTCATCAGTTGAGTATGCAGACATCTTTCTGTAATAGGCTCGCACGTGCACTTTCGGACAGGTGTCCCCTTTATACTTATCAAACGCAGGAGCTTTGAATTTGATTGGCACCCTCAAGCCAGGTACCAGACCCATTGTTGCCATGTCCAAGCCCACAGCACTTTGGTTCAGGACCCCCCTCATCTGTTCTTCCAGCATTCTGATCTTCTGGGAGTCATCCATCGGCCCTTCGAAACCTCCGCCGGAGAAAGCGTCCTCCTGCTGATCTTCTTGCCACATACCATTCCCAGCTCCATACCCATCATATCCATTATGACGGCCAGCCCTGATCTGATTCATCACTGGGCCTCGCCCTCTGTTGCTGTATCCCTGAACACCTCCAGCAGGCCCAAAAGTCATTAACCCAGCGCCGTTTCCATTTCCGAAACCTCCGTAACCCTGATTGGCCACCCCATAACCATCTTTCCCAAAGCCTTGAGCATTGAAACCATATTTCCCAGCATTATCGAATCCCTGATCGTTGAACCCGAATCCAGTATTGCCAAAGCCGTTGCCTCCCATATTATCACCCAAGTTGACATCACCAAGCCCAACGTTATGGACGGCAGTCTCGTTCCCAACTCCGACGTTACCGTTCCCAGCGGTGGTAGCGTTATTGACATTAGCAGCAGGTATATTGACTACAGGTGGAGCCACTGGCGTGGGAGTGCCATCTCCATGAACAGTGTCGACTCGCACAGACTGATGATCCTCATTACCGTGACCAACATTTCGGGCCAACAGAGGTTGGACCATGGCTTGCAAATTCTCCTGACCTTTTGCAATAGCTTCCATGGTCTGCATAAAGAGGGCTAGCTTCTCGCGCACATCTTGCATCTCGTTCTGCATTTGATCCATGATTCTTCGACAGTTGGTGCGAGTAGAATAGCGGTGCGGGTGCTGATCTGCAATCCTGGAAAGTACCTGGTTCAGAGCAGAAAATAAGACACCATCCAAAGATTACCTGTAATGCAATATGAATATGAATGCAATGCAATGTGTGTGTCTGTGCATTAGGGAAATTCGTTCCCCGATTCTAGTGTGAAGGTGCCGGTGCAGTGACAACACTAAAGATCAGAGCTGAATCACAGAAAGCCTCATATATTGCTGAGAAACCAATAAGCCAAGAATACAATGTTACTGAGAGTACAAGGAGAAGGCATGACCTCAACCAACAATCCTGGTGATGGTCAGCACTATGCAAATAAAGCATACAAGTTACTACATGAAATGATCAAACACCCCCATAGGTCTGGTACTCTTCTAGCAACTTTTTGGTCTCCGGATGACTTGGTCGAGCAAGCAGCCCTTCAACAAGTTGGTTTCTTTTCTTAAGAACACGGCGTACGTCTTCAGCAGTTTCTTCCCATGCCCCCTCTCCGAAACGATCCTCAAGTTTACGCTTTTGAGACACAGCTTCATCTCTGCCTTTGATGGCCTTGTTTAGTGCGTTCTGGAGACTATACCGGGTCATCACTTCTTCTTCACACTTCTTGATGCTAGACTTCAACTGTTCTTCGAGATCGGAAATTTGCTGCTTCAACTTATCCTCCCTCTTCTTATTGTTGGTCAGTGTAGCATTCCAAGTCTTATTGCAAGAAGAGATTTCTCGGTGTGCCGCGTCGAGCGCTTTCTTCTTTGATTCCAGCATGTCATGGGAGCTTCTGAACTCTTGCCCCAGACGTTCGCGCTTCTTCTTCTCCTCAGTCAATTCAGCCCCTAGTCTGTTCACTAGCTCAATCTGCTGTTGGAAAGCATGCACGGCCTTGTTTTTCTCGCTGCGTATCTGGGCTAGCTCTTGCTCTAACCCTTCATTAATCTTCATCAAGGCTTCTTTTTCTTTCACAACTTGCTCGTAGGCCTCCCTCGAAACAGTAGTTGGCTCTGCTACCGGAATAGGAACAAGGGCTGGTGCATCTGGAAATGGCATCCGTAACTGACTTGCTCTCTCCTGGATCCAAACTCTGTAAGGTGCATAGGCCTGACAGTCATTCTTCCCTAACAACGGCTTCCCTCTTCGGTTAATACGCGTCCAGGCATGCTGCAGCTTGGCTAATAACTCATCCTTCAAATCACCGGTGAAGTACAGAGATTCATGTACTTCTTCCTCCTTTGGCGGGTTCTTCAGCGCATATCCGAATTGGCGAATGAACAGGGAAGGGTTGTAATTGATACACCCTTTCCTTCCTATCAACGGAACATTAGGGTACCCAGAACAACTGAATATAAGCTCAGACCCTATCAGGTCTCGATCAAACCACTCAACGTCTTCGGAAGATAGCCTCATCAGGCGCTCTGACCAGCTAGCTGAAGTTGCACTCTCCACAAAAGATCCCTTAAGGGGAAGGTGGCTCTTGAACCACATATTCAACAAAGGCGCACAGCAGTAAACAACCTTTCCCCTTCTGTTTTCATTCTTGTAGTGCAAGGAGTGGTAGAAGTCTCCGATCAATGTTGGCACTGGATTGCCGGCAGCAAATAGATGGAAAGCGTCCAAGTCTACGAAATTGGGCAAGTTAGGAAACAACACAATCCCATAAATGCATAGAGCCAAAATAGCGTTGAAAACCACCCAACATCCGCTCTTGGCATACTCCTGAGCTTTGCCAACCAAGAAGTCAAGAGAGAAACCTGAAACCCCAAGCCAAAAAGTCACTAACAGTTCTGCAGCGTCCATATGCAAGGCTTTAGCTAAGTCCTCCAACTTGGGCTCAGTAGCAGAGTGAATAAAGGGAACCTTGTTCTGCACGGGTAGCTCAGTAAACTCCACATACTCCTCAATGGTAGGCCCTAGGATGAAGTCAGCAAACGTAAAACATCTCAATGCGGGGTCATAGAACTGCATCAAGGTGTATAGCCCATTCATCTCATCAGCAGTGGGCTTGCAGACTAATCTCAGTAATCTCCCATGACTCATTCGGAAGCTTCTCCTAACCTCCTCATCAGCAAGAGATATCAGACCAAGCAAAGAAGTAATATCAGGTGTAGGCAGCTTATACACAACTGTTTTCCTCAAACCAGCCATAATCAATACTCAGAAGTCTGGGCACTAGAATCGGGGGATATGCAAATGCACCTGCAGCACAGACACACGTTAATGGGATGCAATGATAATGAGTATGCAAACAATGCAATACAAGTAGCATGCAACAGGGGCCAAATGCCGTAGCTGAATAGCCTGAACCATCAAGAAGTCTCAGATAGACTCTATAGAAGTCCTCAAACCCTGGTCTCAGATAGACCTAAAACAAAGCTCCAACAATGGTCTCTGATAGACCTCAAGCCATAACTCTCACTGGTCTCTGACAGACCTCATATCATATCCCCAACTGGTCTCTGACAGACCTCAAATCATAACTCCAACTGGTCTCTGACAGACTTCAGAACTCTCCAGCTGGTCTCTGACAGACCTCAGAACTCTCCATAAATACCCAGGATCTCAGGTCAAGAAATAACCGGTAGTCTGGAGGTCTAGTTACCTGCATAACCCCAAACCCTCTCACAGGTGGATGTCCTAGTAACTTACAAAGGTATGGCATCCTATGCGGTCGTCGGCGTCACAGACTTTCAGGGTTGATGATACGATTCCCAGAAGGAGTGGCATCATCAAATCCTGAAGAGGCCTCACTTAGCCAACTTCCAAATGATCGGTTCCCGGAGTCGACAATTCAGCTGACCAACAACCCCTTCGACCCAAAGGGTAGAAAAAGAAGCCAACCAGAAGAACCTCGTCCGAGTGTAGATTTCATGAGACACTAATGCAAGCAAAGCCGGCACGCGCCCACTACTTTCTACTCTAATTCTAGGTGCACTCAAGCCCAGGTCCGGCTTCTCACTCAATATCAGAACACCCGTCACACCCCAATACAGCAATAATAATCAATATATAATGCTGAAAATAAAGGTCAGAAATATAAATCCATACAAAATCCTCGACGGGAAAACAAGCGTTAGGATTGACTCTCTTAAGGGACGTTGGATCCCAAATGCATAAGAACTATCGCAGTCCTTAGCAGCCAGGGGATGTTGGGTCCCCAGCAGAGTCGCCAGCTGTCGCTACTGCGAAAATCGGCGTCGGCTGAACAGAAGAGTCGCCACCGTGCGTTATTTATCCCACGGGAGGGAAAGGAAACGCTCAGAGTAAACCTCGCACAACACGGGAAAGGTATGGTCATCGCAACCAAAACCTGGATTCGGGAGTCGGTTACGCAAGGGGAAGGTATTAGCACCCCTCACGTCCGTCGTACTCGACGGGATCCACGCTTGCTTTCGGGTATGGATTGTTATTCTATCTACTCTAGAGGTCAGGGGTTAAAAGAGAAAATAAAATGACTCGGCAAAGTATCGCACTTTATGCCTACGTATTCCCGTCTGGAACGAGAAATCAGAGTCAACGTAGTTCGCCTACCTACGGGAAAGGAGGGGAAGGTTGCTCGCTAGGATATCTCATCCTATGCCTACGTACTTTCATACAGCATGAAAGATCAGAGCAAACGTAGTTCGGGCTACGTACGACACAAGTCTGTCTTGATTGATTTTATTCCTTCTGAAAAAGGTTTTTCTGATTAGCAGTCCCGGCGGACAAAAAATGACGTTTTGATGAGTTCACATTCTTTTACGGAAGAAGTGTCTTTTATTGTGTTTGAAATCTTTATTGGTGTTTTTCTGCTTGTTTTGAGGAAGAAGAGACAGAACTCTAACCTACGGTTGCGAAGGGAATCAAACTATCCTAATGTTATCATGCATGGGTTAAGACCTAGTGTCTATCATGCTCCTCTCTTGCACAGAGAGAAACAGAGATCCTACGGGAACAGACGGAAATAGAAACAATATCAGATATATATAGTAAAGCGGTAAAATGCATGGATGCAACAATACAAGCGAGGCAAGGGAGTCCCACTCAACCTCGAACCTAGAAAACAATAGGCAAAAGTGAACAGGCTCCACTTTCAACCCAACAGGTTAAACAGCAAACAATACAGTCAGGAAAACCAATTAATACATCAGAAATGAAATACAGCAGAAAGGTAAACAGCCACAGCAGCTCTGCATCACACCAATCTTCAAGTCATCTCCAATCAGCTACAGGCTTCAGCAAGCATCACTCTCCACCTCCACAGCTTTCCAGCAAGGGCTTTGGTCATCAATCTTCCATCTGCAATGGCTTTTCTTCAAGTCTCAATCTCCAGGAGAAACATCAGTCAACAAGATGAAGGGAAGTAATGTCAGACAGTCAATTACCTACCAAGGGTGGTTCATTAACTGTTAACATTAAACAGAAAGTTTCCCCTCAAAATTTCTATCTTTCAAATACATTCACTGATCCTTCCAAAGGAAGGAGGTGGATATTTGAAAGAGACTTTGAATCATAGGGAAAGGATGGATGCAGACAAGGCATTCCATGTTTGGGAAACAAGTTTTCTAATCTAGAGCTCTGCCTAGCTCCTAAACCCTAGTCTCCTCAACAGCTGCTAGCAAGAATCTCCTCTCCAACTCTGGAAGTTGGTCTTCAAGCTCTGGATCTCCAATGGCTTCATCATCACAAGTCTTCAGCTCCCCCAATCCCCAAGCAATCCCAATACCCATACAGACAGACAATAATCCCCAGAGGGCACACCACACCAATCAATCAAATATAGCAGTATACTAATAGCAGTAGGGGAATCCTAGTGATTTCTAAGGGGATCTATCCTATACCCATAACCCCTATAATCCATACCCCAAAAATCAAATGAAAATCTCCTAAAAGAATTAAACTATCTCACCTAAGTTGATTTAAAACCCTAATTTTGTTCATGTTATTCACACTTAAACTAATCACCTAAAATTAATTCCTAAAAATATGAACTAAATTGCATTTACAAGCTAATAATGTCTATTAATCAACCTAAAAAGAATGGACAAAGAATATTAAAGCAACTATTAGAACAAAAATTATCAAATTCATGTATGAAATGAAACACCTAAAATAGGCATTTATTTGGAAAATATGGGAAAAATATCAAATAAAAAATAAAATGCAATTTTTATTTTTTATAATTTTCTAGACATCTTGAAGAAATTAATGCAAAAAGAATCATTGAAAAATATAAAGTTTATGATTTATTATGATTTTTTAAAGGATGTGAAAATATTAAAGAAATTAAAATGACAAAATAGGAAATAAAAGGAGAGGGGGGTGAGAATAGCAAACGCGCTTAGTTGTAATTTCCATTGGGCCAAGAACCAGGGGTGCAGATATTAATTGTGTTAGGCCCAGCACGTTCAGAAAATCCAATGAAAAATGTCAGAAAAAAGGAAAAAACCTCGGTGCAAATAGTAGCTCCATCACGTTCATTCAGTGGGCTTCTCAAAACGGGGGGTGGGGATATGAAAGTGGATCAAAGGCCCATGCTGATGAAGTTAAGTGAAACGGTGTGTTTCACAGTTGAACTTCCCTCCGTTTCTCATTTTTAATCGTGTCCGTTGGATTGGGAATTAAGTCAAAGGTCCAGGCCAGATCAAACGGTCCAAAGGTTATCTTCAACCTTGGACAAGCCCTAGCTCTGAACTTCATCTCCCATGCACACACATTCGAGCTCCCTGTTCTCACTCAGTTCTCCATGGATTCGCTCGACATGAAAAGCAAACTTGGTCTATAACGATCCCTCTACACAACCATAACCACAAATCCTCCTAAAACTCAAGCAATAAACCAATTCGATAGAGATAACAATCCTGATCCACCATGAGCACCTGGCATCAAACCTCTCCCTTCTCTCCAAATCTTGTCCTAAACTCATCTACACTCCATGATGATCTTAACATGCTAATCCAACAAGATTCTCGTGCATTATCCTAATAGTTACAAGCTCTAACAGATTTGGTGCACTATGAGCAACCTCCATTAAACTTCTCCAAACTCTGTGAAAATCATCACCTAACCACCTAGGTCTCTAATATACTAACAATCCTATGCCATGATCACTATGCTAGCTAATTCGAAGGAAAACATACCTGGTGCAAATTCTTGAAAACAGGTGCTAGAATCCTTGAATCTGATGCTTGTGATGAGTGGAAAATGATCAATGAGCTTGATGATTACTTCTGTTTGCAACAAATATGACTCCCAAGCTTTGAATCTCTCAATTCCAAAATTTGTGCTCCTTGAATGATGATGATGAATGGCACGATTCTTGCTCCAATCTACCAAATCTTCGATGAAATTCTGATCTAGGAAAGGTGTTGATGATGATCCAATCAAGAAATGTGGAGATTGATGGAGATTTGAGAGGGTTTGAGAAGCTTTTGCAAAATGAGAGAAATGTGTGATATTTGTGGTTTTGAGAAAATGTAATCACCAACCATGGAATGAACCATCTCATATCAATATATACATGATGTTAGAAACTCCTAGAAGCTTGGAGAAGCTTCCCTTGCACAATTTCCCTTGGATTTGGTTTATGTATCTTCCATTACAAGTAACCATGGATAACTCCCAAAATGTGAACTAAGCTCAAAATTCTACTTTAGCCAATGTCTTTAAAATGATCTTTCCATTCAAAATGACCTATAATTTTGCTTCATTTGGCTAAAATATGAAAAATCTCATTTTTAAGTCCATTTTTATTCATTAAATCCAACAATTTTGAAACCTTATGCTATGAATCTTCCCAATCTCTCATGGTCACTTTTCTAGACTCAAAATGTCATTTGGAACAAGTTTGATGTTGTAAAGTTTTCCATTTGAAGCTTCCTTGTATGAGTTTTGGGCATAGGTTGAAATGACCTGTAATTCTCAGATGACCAAAATACCCTTTGCTTGCCAAGACCATAAGTAGAGTTCCACAAATCATATGAAGGCATACCATACCATTCTAGAAATATAAGACAATTAGGAACAACTCTTATGTTGACCATAAATTCATTTGAAATCTCCTTGAGGGGTAAAAGTAGCATGGAAGTCAAGTCACTTTCACAGACAAAAGTTCAGATACCTCAGATGACCTGTAACTTGCAAGGATCATAACTTGAGTTCTATAAGTCTCCTTAATGTCTTCCACCACTCAAATTAAAGGTCTTGAGATCCTCTACAAGTTTCATGTTGACCAAGGATCCATTTGAAGCTTGCATTTTGACTTATCTTGCTTGGAAATTTGACCTAAACTAGGGGATTTTACACAGAAACCTTAATTTAGAAACTCCTCTTCTCCTTGATTTCTCCTGATTTCTCCTTAGCATAACAACATATCCTTATTCTCCATGTCAAATGATGAACCCCACATCTCTCCAATAGCCTTTTATGCCTTTCAATCAGTCAATTGACCTAGAGTTGACCCAGGGTTGACCCAGATGAAACCCTAGTTGACTGTCCTCAACTACAATTCTTGTGATCATATCAATGACTTGTCTCCTTCTCCAAATGACTTTCTAAGTCTCCCATGATGTCCAGATACTCTCCATGCTCAGCCCACAGCTCACAATTTCTTTGATGATCCCCAGATACCCTCAGATAGGAGATAGATGAACTGCTTGATCCATTGACTTGATAGCTTCCCAATTCTTTCTGATGACTTGAATGAGATTGAATTTGAATAATAACCTCTTGATAGGCCTCTAGAGATGAGAATAATGATTGGTCCCCTGTTGGATGACTTGCTATGCTTATGCTATGCAGATGATTAGACTATGTACATGACTCTATATATGCAAATGCTTAATGCAATTGAAACATAAACCAAATGAATTAGGTTGAGCAAATTTTAGGGTGCAACAGGCGCCATAAGACATGGAGAAGACTACTTTCATAACGCCTTGGGGAACATTTTGTTACAAAGTGATGCCCTTCGGATTGAAGAATGTTGGGGCAACGTATCAGCATGCAATGACGACTCTTTTTCATGATATGATGCATAAGGAGATCGAAGTTTATGTCGATGATATGATTGCCAAATCCCAGACGGAGGAAGAACATTTGGTGAATCTGCTGAAGTTATTCAAGAGGCTTAGGAAGTTCAGGCTGAGACTGAACCCTAACAAGTGCACCTTCGGGGTGAGATCGGGTAAACTGCTGGGGTTTATCGTGAGTGAAAAAGGAATAGAGGTTGATCCTGCAAAAATAAAAGCAATACAAGAGATGCCGATGCCTAAAACAGAAAAAGAGGTGCGCGGGTTTTTAGGGAGGTTGAACTACATCGCTCGGTTCATATCTCACCTAACAGCTACGTGTGAGCCATTATACAAGCTGTTGAAAAAAGACCAGGCTGTAACATGGAACGAAAATTGTCAAAAGGCGTTCGATAAAATAAAACAGTATTTGCAGGAGCCTCCCATTTTGATACCCCCAGTGGCAGGGAGACCCTTGATTATGTATTTGACAGTTCTTGAGGGAAGTATGGGTTGTGTTCTCGGTCAACACGACGAGACAGGAAGAAAAGAGCATGCAATATACTACTTGAGTAAGAAGTTTACTGAATGTGAATCTCGATATTCAATGCTCGAAAAAACTTGTTGCGCGTTAGCCTGGGCCGCCAAGCGGTTGAGGCAATACATGCTGAATCATACAACCATGCTCATCTCGAAGATGGATCCTATCAAATATGTATTCGAAAAGCAGGCACTATCGGGGAGAATTGCCCGTTGGCAGATGGTTTTGACCGAATACGACATCCAGTATGTCTCACAGAAGGCTATAAAAGGGAGTGTATTATCTGAGTACTTGGCAGAGCAGCCTATTGAGGACTACCAATCGATGAGGTTTGATTTTCCTGACGAGGATATCATGTACCTAAAGATGAAAAATTGTGAAGAGCCGTTGCCAGACGAAGGACCAGAATTGGGTTCCAAATGGAAGTTGATCTTTGATGGAGCTGTGAACGCCTATGGTAGCGGGATAGGGGCAATCATCACTACTCCACACGGGTCGCACATCCCGTTTACTGCTCGATTGACCTTTCCAGTTACCAATAATGAAGCCGAATACGAAGCTTGCATCATGGGGCTTGAAGAAGCCATTGATTTGCGAATCAAAAAATCTGGATGTATACGGACACTCAGCTCTGGTGGTGAATCAAATAAAAGGAGAATGGGAGACACGTCAGCCTAATTTGATACCCTACATGAATTACGCGAGGAGATTGTTGCCTTTCTTTGACAAGGTTGAATTGCATCATGTACCGCGAGCAGAGAATCAGATGGCTGACGCCCTGGCCACATTGTCTTCCATGTATAAAGTCAACTTCTGGAATAAGGCTCCTAGAATTGTTATCTCTCGGCTTGACATACCCGCCTTTGTATTTGCCATTGACGAAGCATCTGATGATAAACCGTGGTATTTTGATATCCTTAATTTCCTGAAAAGCAAAGAGTATCCGGCTGGGGCATCCAGTCACGATCAGAAGACTCTAAGGAGATTGGCGTGTAATTTCTATCTGAATCCGGACGGTGTCTTATACAGGAGAAATCACGACTTGGTGTTACTACGTTGTGTAGACGAAAAAGAGGCGAAGCTGCTCATGGAGGAAATACATGAGGGTACATTTGTTACACATGCTGGTGGACATGCTATGACGAGGAAGCTGCTGCGGGCAGGTTATTATTGGCTGACTATGGAAACTGATTGTTTCAAGTTTGCGAAGAGATGTCATAAGTGCCAAATCTACGCAGATAAGATCCATGTGCCTCCGAGTCCTCTGAACGTGATGTCGTCATCGTGGCCATTCTCAATGTGGGGAATCGATATGATTGGAAAGATCGAGCCGACTGCTTCTAACGGACACCGGTTCATTCTAGTAGCAATCGATTATTTTACCAAATGGGTGGAAGCGGCATCCTATGCTAATGTGACCAAGCAGGTGGTAGCCAGGTTTATCAAGAGAGATATCATTTGTAGATATGGAATCCCCGAGCGGATAATTACCGACAACTGTTCAAACCTGAATAACAAAATGATGAAGGAGCTGTGTCAGAGTTTTAAGATCGAGCATCACAACTCCTTCCCTTATCGACCTAAGATGAATGGCGCTGTTGAAGCGGCCAATAAGAATATAAAGAAGATTGTTCAGAAGATGGTGGTGACCTATAAGGATTGGCATGAGATGCTACCTTTTGCTTTGCACGGTTATCGTACAACGATACGCACATCAACCGGGGCAACCCCGTTCTCGTTGGTATACGGGATGGAAGCAGTGTTACCACTGGAAATTGAGATTCCTTCCCTGAGAGTATTACGAGATGTTCAACTAGACGAGGCAGAATGGGTGAAAGACAGGTTGAACCAGCTGAGTTTAATGGATGAGAAGAGGCTAGCTTCTATAGCATACGGTCGTTTGTACCAGAGCTGAATGAAGAAAGCATATGACAAGAAGATACATCCTCGGAGCTTTCAGACGGGCGACCTTGTGCTGAAAAGGATTCTCCCGCCGCAGGCAGATCACAGGGGCAAGTGGACCCCCAACTACGAAGGGCCATACTTCGTCAGAAAAGTCTTTTCAGGAGGAGCTTTGTTGTTGTCCACCATGGACGGTGAAGACTTTACGTCGCCTGTGAATTCGGACGCAGTTAAAAAATACTTTGCTTGAAATTGACCCGCTGGACAAAAAAAGAGAGTCCAGGCAAAAATGGGGCATCCTGGCGAACCAAAAACAGAATGAAAGGTTCAGGAAAAAGTTAGGGATAAAATTGAAAAAATATACACCCGCGAAGTTGAAAACCTACACTGGGCGGCTTCGGCAAAAAAGGGTATCCCGGTGAACTGAAAACCCGTAAAGGGCGGTTCACGCAAAAGTTAGGGATTTGAAAAGCAAATGATTGCGGTCCGAATTTGATACTGCGGTGAGCATTGGTGCGGGAGAATATACCTGAGGGGTCGATTATCAGATACAATCTCTTCGGAAGTGTGAATACCGGGAAAGCACTAGAGTCAGGCGAGTCATAGGAGGATCAACTTATGATGTTCGTCTGCATCCCGTTGCCGACATGTGTACAAATTTGATTTGTCATTATATTTATGCTTCTTGTGCATACTTGTATATTTGTTGTGCGTAGCTTCCTCTTTTCAGGAGTTACATCCCGTGTACAAAACTCCGCCCATTTAGGGGCCCAATCAATAAAACATGTTATTCAGTATTTGATGCTGGTTCTTTACTGTTTTGTACATGACAAACGCCAAGGTTTAATAAAACTAGCAAGTGCATAACGTCGCTGGCCCTTGCCAATAATTGCTAAAACTTTGAATTAACTGAAAATAATGTCACTAACACTAACCTGAATGGATTTGGTTGCATAGACTTGTCTTGTCCCGTTTGTGGTGTTGCAGGGTTCTTGACCATATGAAGTGGACGATCAAAAGATTGCAGTATTGACCAGAGGCTCGTAACGAAAGACTCGATCCTCACGCAGGTCGCGCTTCTGAGATAACAATGAAGGATCAAGTTCCCCAGCTAGTCGTAGCTTAGCCGAAGGACATTCTCCAGCAGGGTTGTTTACTCTCAGCAGAATTAATGATTTCAAGATCAAAGGCTGTATTCAGACAGTGTGGTGTCCCCCGAAGAGGATTCCCCCATCCCGAGCAGAGTGGTTTAGCCTCAGAAGATTAACATTTCCAACTCGTGAGCTGTACTTAGACAGTTTACCCTTCCCAGTAGGTCATTTACTCTCCCCCAGCGGAGTCAGTTGGTTTTCCCCAAGAGAATCGTTTCGTCCCCAGCGGAGTTCTCTTTCCAGCAAGTGTTTTCTTTCCTCCCCAGTGGAACTCAAAGATTAAAAAAAGAAAACTCTCCCCAGCAGAGTTGGCTGTGCGTCTTGGCATTTATTTTGTCGGAATACCGTGTGATACCCGTTCACTCTCCAACAGAAGTCCAATCATGATTGGCGCATTCAGTTATTCCTCAGTGAAGCGGGCTTCACTCTTCCAGCATTTATTTTGCTGGAATAATTCTGTGGCACTTGGTTACCCCCAGCGGAGTTGGCGTTGTCTTCAGCATTTATTTTGCTGAAGCGGTTTCTGTATCCCAGCAGTTCGAGTCTGCATTTGCATCGGCATATAGTGTCATACTTGCATCCACCAAATAAAAAACGCGTAGCATTTCCATGTCGAATGGAGCATTACGCCATTGTCAAACATATGCATTCTGAAACATAAACCAGGTTGGTTAACCGTTTGTTTTCAAGTGTTGTTTCCCTTGCAGGTGGAGGGAGCTCTTGCTCAAATTAATTACCAAACATTCAAGATCGCGGCGTGAGGCATTCAACGATAATGTCAGTTTTGGCATTATTCCCCACAGAGTTGCTTGGTTAAGTTTCTCTTACCCCTCCAGCGGAGTATTTCTTCAAGGTTGTTGTTGTGACAACATCAAAAGGTTTCGTGAATCGATTTTTGGAAGTTGCCTGGCAGTGCGGATTCAGAAAATCCCCAGTAGAGTCCTTCTCAGATTTGCTGCCATGACAGCACTGAAAATTGGAAGACTAAACTCATATTGTGTTACCCATGTGATTGATGGAGCTAGCCGCTGCAAAGATAGGCAGAAAACCTGTATTTGACAGAGTGTTTACCCGTAGCAAAGGCGGAGATATTTTCCTGTATTTGGCAGAGTATTACCCGTAGCAAAGGCGGAGTTATTTTCCTGTATTTGGCAGAGTATTACCCGTAGCAGAGGCAGAGTTATTTTCCTGTATTTGACAGAGTATTTCCCGTAGTAGAGGCGGAGTTATTTTCCTGTAGTTGGCAGAGTATTTCCCGTAGCAAAAGCGGAGTTGTTTTCCTGTATTTGGCAGAGTATTTCCCGTAGCAGTGACGGAGTTATTTTCCTGTATTCGACAGAGTATTACCCGTAGCAGAGGCGGAGATATTTTCCTGTATTCGACAGAGTATTACCCATAGCAAAGGCGGAGTTATTTTCCTGTATTCGACAGAGTATTACCCGTAGCAAAGGCGGAGTTATTTTCCTGTATTTGGCAGAGTATTACCCGTAGCAAAGGCGGAGTTAGTTTCCTGTGTTTAGGCAGATGATGTTCCCGTATGAATAGGCGGATGAAGTTTCCTGTGTTTAGGCAGATGATTTTCCCGTATGGATAGGCGGATGAAGTTTCCTGTGTTTAGGCAGATGATTTTCCCGTATGGATAGGCGGATGAAGTTTCCTGTGTTTAGGCAGATGATTTTCCCGTATGGATAGGCGGATGAAGTTTCCTGTGTTTAGGCAGTTGATTTTCCCGTATGGATAGGCGGATGAAGTTTACTGTGTTTAGGCAGATAATTTTCCCGTATGGATAGGTGGATGAAGTTTACTGTGTTTGGGCAGATGATTTTCCCGTATGGATAGGCGGATGAAGTTTCCTGTGTTTAGGCAGATGATGTTCCCGTATGAATAGGCGGATGAAGTTTCCTGTGTTTAGGCAGATGATTTTCCCGTATGGATAGGCGGATGAAGTTTCTTGTGTTTAGGCAGATGATTTTCCCGTATGGATAGGCGGATGGAGTTTCCTGTGTTTAGACAGATGGTTTGCCCGTATGGATAGACGGATGGAGTTTCCTGTGATTAGACAGAAATGTTTCCCCAGCGAAAGCGCCGGGATTTTTCCGTGATGTGAGTCCTGACGTGGACAGATTTGTGTTTATTCGTGATTTGGCGAAATTTGGGTCCAGATGTGGACAAGGTTACTCCTGTGACAACAGAATCTCTATTCGTGTTGACGAATTTGTCTCTCTTCTTGTGTTGATAAGGTTAGTCCAGTTGTGGACAGAGGTGTTTTGCGAAGGGTGTTCAGTACCTGTGGCGTTACATAGGTGGTTGAAGTTGAAATCAGAATTATCAGACGTCAGATCAGTTGTTGCCGTAACAACCAGATTCAGTTGGTGGATGTCGTTCCCCAAACAGTGGTGCAGTTTATTTCTGCGGTTGGCAAATTTCCGGGTTCTTAGTATTCAATCGTCTTGTACCTCGAATGTCTGAAGGCTCCGGGCGTTTCACCCAGTCGGGTCCAAGTCGCTTGAATAGGGGCAGCTGTTGCACCCTAAAATTTGCTCAACTTATTCCACCTGATCTTATGTTTCAATTGCATTGTCATTTGCATATTAGGTCATGTACATAATTAATTCATCTGCATAGCATAGCATAGCATAGCCAGCCATCCAACAAGGGACCAAATGCAATTATTATCCCTATGGGCATATCAAGTGATTCTTATTCAAATTCAATCTTAACTAAGTCATCATCTGAGAAGTTAGTGGACCAAGCAGTGGATCTATCTCCTATCTTGAGGGTATTTGAAGATCATCAAAGAAGCTGTGAGCTGTGAATTGAGGTCATGGAGGGTATATAGACATCATGGGAGACCTAGAGAGTCATTTTGAAAGTGAGACAAGTCATTGATGTGAGTACAAGAGCTGCAGTTGAAGACAGTCAACTAGGGTTTCATCTGGGTCAACCCTGGGTCAACCCTAGGTCAAATGCTTGATTGAAGGGCATCAAGGCCTGTTTCAAAGATGCAGGATGCCTCATTTGACATGTAGATATGGATGTGGTGTTTTGCCAAGGAGGAATCAAGAGAAATCAAGAAGAAGAGAGGTTTCTAAATTAGGGTTTCTGTGTAAAATCCCCTGATTTAGGGCAAACTTCCCAGCAAGATAATTCAAAATGCAAGTCTCAAATGGATCCTTGGCCAACATGAAACTTGTAGAGGATCTCAAGACCTTTAATTTGAGTGGTGGAAGGCATCAATAAGATTTATAGAACTCAAGTTATGGTTCTTGCAAGTTACAGGTCATCTGAGGACACTGAAATTTGTCTGTGAAAGTTACTTGAATTCCAAGCAACTTTTACCCCTCAAGGAGCTTTCAAATGGATTTATGGTCAACATGAAAGTTTTTCCTCATGATCTTAGCTTTCTATAAAGGTATAGTATGCCTTCATCTGATTTGTGGAACTCTACTTATGACTTTGGCAAGCGAAGGGTATTTTGGTCATTTGGACATTATAGGTCATTTCAAGCATATGGCCATATCTCCTATTTCCAAGCTTCAAATGGAAAAACCTTCAACATCAAAGTTGCTTAGAATGATGTTTTAAGGCTAGTAGGGTGGTCATGAGATGTTGGAAAGGCTCATAGCAAAAAGTGATAAAAATGGCCTAAAAATGGGGTATAAGTTAATTCAAGTGAAATGGAAAATCCTAAAATCCAAGTTCCAAATCCAAACCATGGCATATGATAGGTCATTTTGAATCCCAAGGATATTTTAAGAACATTGATTCAGCTACAATTTTTATTTGAGGCTTAAATCTTGGGGTTGCTTTGTAAAAGTCTTACTTGCATAATGGCATACCAAACCAAAACAAAGAAAAGCTTCATAAACAAGGTGTTTAAGCTTTGTATCTTGTCCAAAATACCACTTAAGGAGAAAATGAAGATAATTACTCAAGTTGTAAGGATTTTGTCATGATATCTCATGTGGTGGGAAGTGAAATGCAAAATATCTTCATGAAAGTTCAAGTTGCTACTAGATTGATCTAGATGATTCTAGACCCTTCCAAATTAGTCTATATATTGATTTCATTCTCCATTGGTGAAAGGTTGGTGATTGTTGATGTTAATGGTGGTAGAGAAAAGAGTTTGAACCAAAAATTCTCCATTTGCAAATTGAATTGAAACTTCATTTTTCTCTTCATTACCCTTCCATTTTCTTCCACAAATCATCACTACAAACCTCCCTGAACATGTTCATGCTAGAGTGAGCCTCCATTGTTGAAGAATTGGAGCTTTTCAAGTGAAGTTGCAAGGGAGCAAAAAGGATTGAATCTGAAGATACAAGTCATCTCCATCAAATCTTGTGCAAGAAGAGTGTTATTCATCACATAGAGACCATTCTTGAAGATCCACAAGGCCTGGTTCGAAGCTTTTCAACACTTGCCATTGTAGGGTCAAGGTATACAAAATCTTTCCCACACTCTGTTTTAGGCATGGCTAGGATTGGTTCTTGTTGTGAAACTATTAGAGACCATTAGGGGATTCATTTAGATGAGTTTTAGACCAATTAGTGAGGTTTCATTAATGGAGGTTGATTCTTGATGGAGGTAGAACACATGATTTAATGGATGATAATGCATGAGAATTGGTTGGTTGTGATCAGCATAGCATGAGGATTAATTATATATAAAGATTGTTGAGTTTTATGATGGTCGAAAATTGAAGAAAGTTTGGATCCATGGAGTTATACTGTTCGGGTAGGATGATAGAGAGAGTGTTAATACAAACCATTGGCACAGTTGGATTCTACATAAAATTCTAGACAAATTTGGTTCTTGAATCGTGTTAAATGGTGGAGTATTGAGAGAGAACAAGGAAGAGGAAGTTTCATGCATGGGAAGTTTGTTTTCATGGAGTTTCAAACCCTAACATTCCAAGGAAGAAGACAACATGATTACCGTTGGATCGCGCTATGACATGTTGACTGAAATGTCATCCAACGGTCCACGATCGCGTACGAAAATGAAGGGGAAGTATGCAGCCAAAACGCTGCGTTGTAGCTTAAAAGCTAGCTGGGCTCACATCGTTTTGCTTTCCGCCCCCCCTTGGTCCAAGGCCCACTCGTTTGCACTATAATTTCCTGCTATTCGCACCATTCTTTTTTCTTTGATTTTACAATCTGTTTTCTGAGTACAATGGGCCCAGCGCCTGCTGCTAGGCGCACCCCACCTGCTGGGGCCCAAATCATTTTTAACTGAATATTAACACTAACTGCACCCCTCATGTCAATTCTCATATTAAACTTCCTCCAAATTTTTTCAAACTTTAAAAATTCATAACAAATTGAAAAATGCATATTTTTTAATGAGACTTTTTTTCCCATTTTCCATTTTTTGTCTAGAAAAATATAAAAACATAAAATTACCATTTTATTGCATTTTCATATTTTTTGTATATTTTTACATTTAATAGCTTTTTTTAATTCTTTTAGTTGATGCCTCTATTTGTTGAATTTAGTTTGAGAGTTTCCTTTAGGATTTTCACCCCATTATTTTTAGTACAACTAGATATGGATATTAGGTGCCCCCCCTGATTTTTATACTATTGTTTTAGGATTTATTTTAGGTAGTTTAGTTAGAAACTATTAGGATAGTCAATTAGGATTGTGAATATAATATAGGTATAACAAAACAAGTTTCTTTTTGGGTTTTTCTTTAGGACAAATTAGATGATGGGACTATAGGGGTATTATGGGTAAGTGATAGATCCCTTAGAAAATGCTAGGAGTTCCCCTATTATATAAATACTATTAGTATATTCTTGTAATTGATTGATTGTGTGGTGTGCCCTTTCTGGGGATATTTGTTTGACTGTGTGGGGTATTGGGCCTGCTTGGGGTTTGGGTTTGAGTTGAAGACTTTGCTGATGAAGCCCATTGAAGACAAGGAATGAAGACCAATTTCCAGAGTTAATGAAGAGTATCTCTTGCTGGCAGCTGTTGAAAGGTTATAGGGTCTAGGAGCTAGGTAGAGCTCTAGAATAGCAACTTGATTCACAAACATGGAAGGTCTTGTTTGCCTCCATTCTTTCTCTATGATTCAAAGTCTCTTTTACATACCCACCTCCTTCCTTTGGAAGGATTAGTGAATGTATTTAAAAGATAGAACTTTTGAGAGAAAATTGTCTATATCATGTTAACAGCCAGTAGGCCACCCTTGGTAGGCAACTGACTGTTTAACAGCCATTTCATCTTGTTGACTGATACTCATCTTGGAGAGTGAGACTTGAAGAAAAGCCATTGGAAGATTGAAGATAGAGACCTTGCTCGAAGGCTATGAAGATGAAGACTGATGCTTGCTTGAAGCCTGAAGATGGTTGAAGATGACTTGAAGACAGATGTTGATGAAGACTGCTGTTTGCTGTTTATTTTTGCTGTTTATAATTTTTGATGTATTGTTTGTATTTCCCGGACTGTATTGCTTGCCCTTTAATCTGTTAGGTTGAAAGCGAATTTTGTTCGCTTTTGCCTGTTGTTTTCTAGGTTCGAGGTTGAGTGGGACTCCCTTGCCTCGCTTGTATTGCTGCATTCATGCATTTTACTGCTTTATTGTATATATGCTCTTGTTTCTGTTTCCGTTTATCCCTTAGGATCTCTGTTTCTCTCTGCGCAAGAGAGGAACATGATAGACATTAGGTCTTAACCCATGCATGATAACATCAGGTTAGTGTGATTCCCTTTTCAACCATAGGTTAGAGTTCTGTCTCTTCTTTCTCAAAACAAATAGAAAAACACAATAAATACTTCAAACACAATAAAAGACACTTCTTCCGTAAAAGAATGTGAACTCATCAAAACGTCATTTTTTGTCCGCTTGGACTGTTAAGCAGAAAAACCCTTTTTTAGAAGGAGATAAAAGCAATCAAAACAGACTTGTGTCGTACGTGGCCCGAACTACGTTTGCTCTGATCTTTCATGCTGTATGAAAGTACGTAGGCATAGGATGCGATATCCTAGCGAGCAACCTTCCCCTCCTTTCCAGTAGGTAGGCGAACTACGTTGACTCTGATTTCTCGTTCCAGACGGGAATACGTAGGCATAAAGTGCGATACTTTGCCGAGTCATTTTCTTTTCTTTTAACCCCTGACCTGTAGAGTAGATAGAATAACAATCCGTACTAGAAAACAAGCGTGGATCCCGTCGAGTACGACGGACGTGAGGGGTGCTAATACCTTCCCCTTGCGTAACCGACTCCCGAATCCAGGATTTGGTTGCGATGACCATTCCTTTCCCCGTTTTGCGGTAGGTTTACCTCGAGCGTTTCCTTTCCCCTCTTTGGGATAAATAACGCACGGTGGCGACTCTTTTGTTCAGCCGGCGCCAATTTTCGCAGTAGCGACAAGGACTACCCAAGGATTTGAGATCAGTACAATTTACAGGTTTTTATTAATTGAATTGCTACTTTATTTCTGTCATAATGCATGCTTTATTATTCAGTTGTTTATATCTATTTCCGTTTGCATTAATTATCATGTCTAGCTAAATTAGTTTTATCAGTATGTAACCGAATTAGTAGGACAGGATTCGATAGTAATCGGTACCTTCCCTTTTTACAAACAACCTTTTTGGCCGTAGTTTTTAATCTTAATTTCTAAATAAACCTTCGTCGCGACAGCGAGAAATTATTTACAGTAGTTTTGCCACGACAGTGGGAAATTCATAAAGGTACGAACCAACAAGCGACAGCTGAGGCTAGGACCAGATAGTAAAAACTAGGCATTCGTTTTAAAAACAGCGACAACGCTTTAAAAGGGATTAGAACTTAATGGTTTTCAAAAAGTAATTTTAACCCCGAACGGGATAGCGACAACATACGTTCCGCCTTAGAATTATGACCTGAGTCAACAACCATCGTGAGGCAAAGGTCTTTAAACGAGTATTTTCTCCTGAAAAGTGTTTGCAAAGATTTAAAAGCACCGGTGACCTGTCGAATCCCCAATAACTAAGTCCTTGCACCGGTGACCAAAAATCTTTAGTTCCTTTAAATTTAGTTTCATCCGCATTTAACTTTCCTAATTCCATTAGCCTTAGCTTTACACCGTAGCAATAGATAACGGTAGGTTGACATTGGTCTCTGTGGGTTCGACAATCTTTTATATTACTTCGATATTTCTGTGCACTTGCAGACGCATCATTAATAAATAACAAAGAGCGGGAAGATGGGCTCAAACAACAGATTGATAAGTTGAAAGCTCAACTCCAAGTGAAGGATGAGAAGATTGTAGCTGAATCCTCACTCCGACGGGACAATGATTGCAGGTTGAATGAAGCACTTGCAACGTTGGATGATTACAAGTCTAGAGCTGATGTGAAGAGGTGTAAGCTTGAGGAGGCTTTTGGTGAAGGCGCCTATGAGGATTATGCTCTGGGTTTGCAGGCCACTATTAGCCGGAGAGAGCTGCTCATCCAGGGGTTGCTTGTTAGGCCTGATCTTCTAGAGACGAAGGAGCTGTTAGAAGATTTCCAGTCTCATTGCCGTATTTAATTGTGTTTCTTCTCCTTGTAGTCTGTTGTTATGATGTATATATTGACCATCACCAGATCTGTTGGCTGAGGTCATTTTGATTCCATTATATTGTTGTAGCACTGTGCTCTGTATCTGACTCTTGGCTCTCATTTTATTTATGAAGAGTTTGCTTATTGCTTATCTGTTGGCTCTCCATTTTCGTGTTGTTCTCAAGGAACTAGAATCGAGGGGGAAATGTCCCTAACGCATATATACATGTCTGCATACTGCATCATTTTTTGCATTTCGCATCGCAGGTGCTCCGGAACCGTTAACCTTATTTTCGTGGTTTGTTAGTTTGTTTCAGGATTGACAACCAGGCGATTCATTGTTATGCCACTCAGGGAAATCAACGCAAGATTATGGAGCAGATGCAAGCTGAGATGCAAGAACTCAGTGACAGGATGGCCTAGTTCATGGATTTGATGCAGGGTGTTGCAAATGGCCAAGAGCAAATGAGGACTTTGGTGCAACCATTAATTGCTAGGGTTGATGGGAATGGTGTGCTTCACGGGGGAACTACTTCTAATCCTCCTCATAATGATGGTGGTACGCACATGCTAATATTGTTCCTGCAGTTGTTATCCCTCCGGGCGGAGGTAATGTAGGTGGAATCCCTATACTTGAGATGGCGTATGCTGTACATGGCAACAATGTTCCTTAGTGGGATGAGGATCAACAGGAAGATGTGTTCTCTATGAGGGATGTTGGCACAGGACTGCCGTCTGAGGCAAATAAGAGGTTTAAGCTGTTCGAAGAGAAGATGCGGAGCTATGAAAATCAGAACTCTATGGGATTGGATATGGCCAATCTGGGGCTGATCCTAGATTTAAAAGTACCTTTGAAGTTTAAAATTCCTGATTTCGACAAATATAAAAGCACTACTTGTCCTAGTGTTCATCTGCGTTCCTACTATCGCAAGATGTCCGCCTATTCTAATGATGAAAAGTTGCTTATACACTTTTTCCAGGACAACCTTTCTGGTCCTTCTCTTGAATGGTACATGAGCTTAGAACCAGTCAACATCTGAAGCTGAAGGGATTTGGATGAGGCATTTGTCAAGCATTACCAATACAAAGGTGACCTGGCGCCTAACAGGGTCCAATTACAGAACCTATCTCAGAGGAATAATGAATGCTTTAAGGAATACGCCCAAAGATGGCGTGAATTGGAAGCCATAGTGCAACCTCCCATGGTGGAGCGGGAGCTGATATATATGTTTGTTGCCACGTTACCAGGGGTGTACTATGAGAAGCTAATTGGCAACATGTCAGGAAGTTTTTCTGATCTAATCATTACGGGTGAAAGGGTTGAGAACATAATTAAGCTAGGAAAAATTCAAGCCGGTGAAGGATCCTCAGCCGGAGGAGGAAGAAGAACCTTTGGAAATAAGAAGAGGGAGGGGGAAACCAACGCAGTATCTAGTTCCCGAGGAAGAAATAGAAATCAGCATCAACAATATCATCAACAGCAACCTCAGGTTGCTAGCATTACCATTCCTGCGGTACCTCAACAACAACAACCACAACAGAATCAGCAGAATTATGCTCCTCGTAGATTTCAGGATCAAGGCAGGGCTGTAAATAGGAAGTTTGACGCGCCTCCGATGCCATATTCTTAATTGCTCCAATATTTGATATAGTTACCGTTGATACAGAAAAGGACTCTGGCTCCTTTGACAGGCGCACCACCACCCGGGTATGACGCTAATGCTTAATGTGAGTTTCATTCTGGTGCTCCGGGTCATAATATTGACAACTGTAAGGCATTTAAGCATAAAGTTCAGGATCTCATAGACAGTAAGGCTATAAAATTTTCTCACGACGCACCAAATGTCATGCAGAACCCCATGCCTAATCATGGGGCAACTGGGGTCAGTGTTATCATTAAAGATGAAAGCTTGAATTTGGTGTCGGATGTCAATGAGTTGAAGACTCCATTGAGCTTTATAAAGGATAAAATGTTGAATGGAGAGGTATTCCCAGGTTGTGATGAAGCTTGTACTGAATGTTTGAGCCATCCTGAGGGATGTGAGAAGCTGAAAAACAATATTCAGAAGCTAATGAATGATGGTGTCTTGCAATTTGACAGAGTTGTTGAGAAGAAGACTGAGGAATTAGTGGTTGAAGAGAGGGATGAGGTTGTGACAATCTTGATTTCGTACGAGACTATTACTATTTCTGCACCTCTGAGTCCGCCAACCATTATCATTACCAAAGCCGGTCCTGTACCATATGAAAGTACTAAGGCGATTCCGTGGAATTACGGAGTTGAAGTATACTGTAACGGACAGAAGCAGGAGATGAAAAGTTTACTGGTGGATTCTGTGGACAACTTAGTTGGAGCTGGTGGAATTACTCGGAGTGGAAGAGTATTTTCGTCACCTGAGGTGGTTGCTGAAAATTCTGACAAGGGGAAGGGTAAAGCAGTGGTTGAGGAGACTTCTCAAGCTGGTGAGAAAGAGTCCTTATTGAAGGAGGCAGAAGAGTTCATGAGGTTGATCAGGAAGAGTGACTACAAGATTTTAGATCACTTACAGTAAACTCCATCAAAGATATCCATTTTGTCCTTGTTATTGTGTTCGGAAGCGCACATGGGCGCTTTGTTAAGAATCCTGAATACAGCTTATGTGCCATAGGAGATATCTGTGAATCAGCTCGAGGGAGTTATGGCACATGTAAATGCAGGTAATGGGTTGGGTTTCACTGATTTGGATTTGACGCCCAAGGGGAGGAATCATAACTGTGCGCTGCACATATCTATTGAATGCCGAGGGGCCGTTTTGTCACATGTGCTTGTTGATACAGGGTCATCCTTGAATGTGCTACCGAAGAAAGCTCTAATGAAGCTGGATACCCGTGGTATATTATGTACGCCAAGTGACTTGGTAGTATGAGCTTTTGATGGGACTAGAAGGTCCGTGTTCGGGGAGTTGACGTTGCCGATTCAAGTTGGTCCTGAAGTGTTTGACGATGTGTTCTATATTATGGATATTCAGCCAGCTTATAGCTGTCTGCTGGGACGTCTCTGGATGCATTCGGCAGGTGCCGTAACGTCCACGTTGCACCAAAAATTGAAGTACATGGTGGGTGGTAGTGTTGTCACTGTTTGCAGGGAAGAAGATATAATGATTATTCATTTGTCCTCATTCAAATACGTTGAGGTTGATGGCGAAATCCACGAGACGCTATGTCAGGATTTCGAGATTGTACAGATCAAGGATAAAACACCAGTCGTAAGCAAAGCGTCTGAAGTCGCCATGTCATCCTTTAAAGAAGCCCAGGCAGTGGTGAAGGCTGGGGCATCACAAGGTGTGGGCCAAGTGCTGAACATCCCCAACAAACAAAACAAATTTGGACTGGGGTATAGCCCATCTTCCTCCTCACAAAGCGCGCCGCGCTACAAAGGACCCATCCAGTTCACCAGCGGTGGGGTGATCTTTGAACAGATTAATGTCGTATCTGACGAAGACGGTGACAACGATTGCGACATGGATACATGGATCCGGCCGTGTACTCCTGGTCAGAGCCTAAACAACTGGATCGTCGAAGAAGTCATCCAAGTGACGAAAAAAGAGTAAAGATTTGTTTTCCTGATTATCTGTAGCCCTATGTTCTACCCGGAGCATATCGGTATTTGTCTCCAGGGCCTAATTGTTTATGTTTGAACAATCATTTTATCAATCAATCAAAGGGCGTTTTTCTACATTCAAATATTATGATCCTTGTCTTTCATGTTTTATTTCTAACAATAAAATGGAAATGTGGTTTGTGTTGGTTTGCATATCATTCTAAGCATTAAATCATCATCATTGCAGGTTTCAAATTGCAGATGACACCGCTCCAGAACCGTCTATGACTCACTTTGACTTTGATAATCTAATATTTCAAGCCGAAGAAGAGATTGATGAAGATGAAGACTTACCAGAAGAGCTATCCAGGCTTTTGAAACAGGAAGAGAAAATCATTCTGTCTCATCAAGAGGAAATTGAGGTCGTCAACTTGGGTACTGAGGAAGCTAGAAGAAATGTCAGGATAGGGGCTGCGTTGCCGAGTGATATGAAGCAGTGATTGATTGAAATGATCCGAGAGTATAGTGATATCTTTGCTTGGTCATACGAAGATATGCCCGGTCTTGATACTGATATCGTGGTTCATCGCTTGCCTTTGCGTGAAGAGTGTCCACCTGTTAAGCAGAAGCTTAGAAGGACCAGACCAGATATGGCGGTAAAAATCAAAGAGGAAGTCCATAAGCAGTTGGACGCAGGATTTCTCGCCGTAACAACTTACCCTCCGTGGGTCGCTAACATCGTACCTGTACCAAAGAAAGATGGTAAGGTAAGGATGTGTGTTTATTATAGAGACTTGAATAAAGCGAGCCTGAAAGATGATTTCCCGCTCCCCCACATTGATGTATTGGTTGATAATACAGCTAAGTATTCCGTGTTTTCCTTCATGGACGGTTTTTCCGGTTACAATCAGATCAAAATGGAGCTGGAGGATATGGAGAAAAAAACTTTTATAACGCCGTGGGGGACTTTCTATTATAAGGTAATGCCTTTTGGGTTGAAAAACGCAGGGGCAACCTATTAGCGGGCAATGATCACTTTGTTTCATGATATGATTCATCATGAGATTGAAGTATATGTTGATGACATGATAGAAAAGTTGCAAACGGAGGAGGAACATCTGGTTAACCTTTTGAAGCTGTTTGAGAGGCTAAGGAAATTTAGACTGAGGTTGAATCCGAACAAGTGCATTTTCGGTGTCAGGTCAGGAAAGTTGTTGGGGTTCATTGTCAGTGAAAAAGGAATCGAGGTAGATCCTGCAAAGATAAGAGCTATTCAAGATATGCCAGCACCGAAAACGGAGAAAGAGGTTCGTGGTTTCTTGGGTAGATTGAGCTACATTGTTAGGTTCATATCTCATCTCACAACCACGTGTGAACCCATGTTCAAATTGTTAAAGAAAGATCAGGCGGTTGTCTGGAACAAAAATTGCCAAAGGGCATTTGATAAAATAAAAGAATATTTGCAGGAGCCTCCGATAATGATACCTCCAATAGCTGGAAGGCCATTGATAATGTATTTAATGGTTCTTGAGAACAACATGGATTGTGTTCTCGGTCAGCATGACGAGACTGGAAGAAAAGAGCATGCAATATACTATTTGAGCAAGAAGTTCACAGATTGTGAGTCTAGGTACTCAATGTTGGAAAAAACGTGTTGTGCACTCGCTTGGACTGCCAAACGCCTAAAACAGTATATGCTAAATCATACAACCATGCTGATTTCGAAGATGGATCCGATTAAATATGTCTTTGAAAAACAAGCACTTTTTGGAAGAATTGCCAGGTGGCAGATGGTTCTGACAGAATACGACATTCAGTACGTCTCCTAGAAGGCTATCAAGGCGAGTGTTATGTCGGAATATCGTGCTGAATAGCCAATTGACGATTACTAACCAATGAAGTTTGAATTTCCCGATGAATACATCATGTTCTTAAAGATGAAGGATTGTGATGAGCCATTACCCGATGAAGGCCCGGAGAAGGGTTCCCAATGGGGCAATTATCATGACTCCCCATGGTTCTCATATCCCATTCACCGCCAGGTTAACATTTCCTTACACTAATAATGAAGCCGAATACAAAGCGTGCATTATGGGATTGGAAGAAGCTATTGATCTGAGGATCAAGAATCTAAATGTGTACGACGATTCAGCGTTAGTTGTTAATCAAATCAAACGGGAATGGGAGACCCGGCAGCCTAATCTGATACCTTACATGAACTATGCAAGGAGGCTGTTACCCTTTTTTGACAGAATAGAGTTCCACCATGTGCCTAGAGCAGAGAATCAGATGGAGGATGCCTTGGCAACTTTATCCTCGATGTATAAGGTGAATTTTTGGAATGATGCTCCAAGAATAGTCATCTCTCGACTTGACAGGCCAGAATTCGTATTCGCCATTGAGGAAGCTTCGGACGGTAAGCTGTGGTATTATGACATCCAGAATTTCATCAAGTACCAAGAATATCCGCCAGGGGCGTCGACCCGGGGTAAGAAGACTCTGAGGAGGTTGGCTAGGAAATTTTATCTGAACCAGGATGGTGTACTCTACAGAAGGAACTATGACTTGGTGCTTTTAAGATGCGTGGATGAAAAAGAAGCGAGTCTAATTATGGAAGAGGTCCACGAAGGTGCCTTTGGTACACATGTAGGCGGACATGCCATGTCTCGAAAGTTGTTACGAGCAGGGTATTATTGGTTGACTATGAAGTCAGATTGCTTCAAGTATGCAAAGAAGTGCCATAAATGCCAAATTTTATGCTGATAAGATTCATGTGTCATCGAGTCCTCTGAATGTTATGGCGTCTCCTTGGCCACTTTCCATGTGAGGCATTGACATGATAGGCAAGATTGAGCCCACCGCATCTAATGGACATCGCTTCATCCTGGTAGCCATTGATTACTTCACCAAGTGGGTGGAAGCAGCTTCCTATGCTAATGTCACTAAGCAAGTGGTAGCCCGGTTTATCAAGAAGGACATCATCTGTCGTTACAGAGTGCTCGAACGAATCATTACTGATAATGGTTCGAACTTGAATAACAAGATGATGAAGGAATTGTGCCAGAATTTCAAAATTGAGCATCACAACTCATCTCCCTATTGCCCGAAGATGAACGACACTGTTGAAGCGGCCAACAAGAATATTCAGAAGATAGTGCAGAAGATGGTTGTAACCTATAAAGATTGGCATGAGTGTTGCACCCCAAAATTTGCCTAACCTTTTTCTTACTTGGTTTATGTTTCATTGCATTAGCATATCATTGGTCTAGCATTTTCATAGCATAGCATTGTTCATTTAGCAGGGGATCGAGTGTGGTTTATATCAAGAGGATCCTATCTAGAGGTCTTATTCAAGCTTGAGAGGTCACCAAAGTCATCAGGAAGAGGGTTGTATTCTTGAGAGGGTTGGTTGCTTGTATAGGGTTCATCTCCTAACTGAGGGGCCAATTGAAGACCATCAGTGGGTTTTGAAGCCTTGATCATGGATAGGGTATGCGGATAGATCTCATAGGGTGCCTTGAGGGTCATGGTGGAGCCCAAGCAAGTCATTATGCCAAGTGTGAAGAGCCACAGTTGAAGGTG